>JABXWE010045374.1:0-16733 GCA_014611495.1 Limonius californicus
CCTGATAGAATCGTATAAAGAATTAACTTGACAACTCCGTATACAACCTGGTATAAGCTATACTACTGTTTCCACAGGTTCAACCTGGTTAATATTAAATCAGGAAAACTACGGTTCAACCTGGTTAATTTAACCTCATAGAACCGTATGTAAAAAGGTACGTGATTACCCTGATAGAATCGTATAAAGAATTAACTTGACAACTCCGTATACAACCTGGTATAAGCTATACTACTGTTTCCACAGGTTCAACCTGGTTAATATTAAATCAGGAAAACTACGGTTCAACCTGGTAGGTTTAACCTCATAGAACCGTATGTAAAAAGGTACGTGATTACCCTGATAGAATCGTATAAAGAATTAACTTGACAACTCCGTATACAACCTGGTATAAGCTATACTACTGTTTCCACAGGTTCAACCTGGTTAATATTAAATCAGGAAAACTACGGTTCAACCTGGTAGGTTTAACCTCATAGAACCGTATTAAAAAGGTACGTGATTACCCTGATAGAATCGTATAAAGAATTAACTTGAAAACTCCGTATACAACCTGGTAGGTTTAACCTCATAGAACCGTATTAAAAAAAGAACGTGGTTACCCTGATAGAATTGCATAAAAGATTCGCTTTACAAGTCCGTATACAACCTGGTATAAGCTATACCACAATTTCAACAGGTTCAACCTGGTTAATATTAAATCAGGATAACTACGATTCAACCTAGTAGGTTTAACCTCATAGATCCATACTAAAAATATATATATATAAGGCTACATCGAAATTGCCTGTTTCAAAAACCGCATACAACCTGATATATTACATCTATCAGGTTGCATCAGGATAAACCAGGTAGAAAACCGTATACAACCGCATAAAGAAAATACTTACGAATGTATCCGAATTTGCCTGTTTCATAAACCATATACAAACCTCATAAGATTATTTAATCAGGTTCTTTCCGGTTATTTTCAGTAGGGATCATCTTGTATTACTCATAAACTTGATGTGGCGACTGTTTAAAATATATAAATTCAATATTTGTTAAGATACTGCCTTCCCCTTTGCTTTATTTTTACAAAACATGTCTCGAAAGGGTAGTATTTAAATGATTTTTCTCATTTATTAAAGCGTTGTAGTTTGTTTCGAGTTTACATCTCTCCCATAGTTTGAGTTCCTCTAATAATAAAAAACCTCACTCATGATTTGCGAATCCAAACAAAGAGGACTGTAAAAGTAATATTACGTTCTGCTACGTTTACAAAATGTTTCTAATACTCTTCTTCTTTCTTCGGTTATTACCGTCTTACGTTTGCCGTCTTATATCTCCACAACTCCCCATTCCCCATTCGTCTCGTTCTTTCGGATCTTTTTCTGTTTTTGTATTTTTATATAAGTTTCCCAGTTTAACGCTAGTTGACCTCTTTTTCTTTTGTTTTGTAGGTGCTATTCTGTTACTTTCTTGTGCCATCTGTTTTCTTGCATGCGCTTGACATATCATTGGAGATCCCGATTTCCCAAAGTTGTTGTGATTGAGTTGGATATTCCCATTCTTCTCCAAATATCTTCTGTCCTCAGTCTATCTCTTCTTGTAGCTCCCAGTCAGTTTCTCGTGTTGTCCAACTCTACAATTCTAATTTTGTCTATAACAGATTTTGTTATTGGTCACATGTCAACTCCATATAGTACAATGTTTTCAAGCAAGCTACGAAAGAGATGTTTTTTGGTGTGCCGACAGGTTTTTACTCCATACTAGACCATGTAGAGTTTTTGATGCCATTTTTCCCATAGCTTTTCATGTGGATATATCATTTTCCCATGTACCTTCCGAGCATATAGCCGTTCCTAGATATTTAAGACAGGACTTAATACCGAGGTCATCTGTTCTAAAATATTGTGTAGTATTCCCACCGCCCATTTCCCATATGTTATGTTGTTTTAGAAATTAACTTTTAATGCATATTTTCTAATTCTTCTTTGAGTTTTCTTAAAATGTATTCCTCGTCTGTCGGAATATCATTACCGTCTTCTATTTTAATACGTCCTTTGATATGTATTTCCTCCCATTTTCCCCTATATATTAAAAAAGTTCTGTATATATTTACTTAGTGACATGGAAATCGCAACACCAAGAAGGGGTAGGAATTTTTTGACCAAACTTGGCAGAAACGTTTAACTACTAAAAGGTAGCAATTGATTAAAATTTCATTCATATGGATCAAGTGATAATGGCTTATCTGACAGTTCTTTCAGTTTTTTCTAACAATTTTATCAGGTGTATGTTTTGCGATATTTTGTTTAGTTCTTTATTGTTTCCGCATTTGATCGTTTGTTTTGAGGGTGTGATCATGCCTAGAGTGCGCCTACGTGGAAATTACCGCCAATTAAGCGAATTCGACAGAGGTCGTATTGTTGGTTTGCGCGAAAGTGTTTTTTCGTTCAGAGAAATTGCAAATCGCCTTAACCGGAACCAATCCACCATCATGCGCTGCTATCAGGAATGGACTAGGGAGGGCCAGGAACGTCGCAGAAGAGGAACCGCGAGGCGAAGAAGCACAAATGAAGTGTATGACCGCCATCTTCGACTTATGGCAACGAGAGACCGATTCTCCAGTACCAGATCAATGGTTAGCTAACGAAGGTCATCCTGTAACGGTTTACCGCGGAATCAGAGCTTTCGGCTTACAATCCTATCGGCCACATCTTGTGTTACCACTAACGGTTCAACACCGACAGCAACGTTTGGAGTGGTGTAGGTTGTGACTGCACTGGAACCTAGAGTGGCATAGGGTGGTGTTCAGTGATGAATCCCGATTCTGTTTTGGGGATGCATGATGGCTGTATGGGGGTCAGACGAACACGTGGGAAATGTCGCAATGTTGAATTTTCTGTTGCGAGGCATGTGCACCAAACTGTGGGGATTATGGTATGGGCTGCTATAATTTATGGGAGTAGGTCCTGTTTGTTACTCGTCCGAGGCAATATGAACGCCCAGCGATATGTGGATGAGGTGGTAGAACCCCATATTCTTCCATTTCTTCAGCAGTTGGAAGACCCACTTTTCCAGCAGGATAATGCCCTTCCCCATATTGCAAGACGTTCTATGGACTGATTTGCAGAGGATAATGTCAATCTCTTGCCATGGCCACCCCGATTTCCCGATCTTTCGCCCATTAAGCATGTTTGGGACATTATGGGGAGAAGACTGAGGAACTTGCTGCATCCTCCGCAGACGCTGCAAGCTCTACAGCGCTAATTACAGGTTGCTTGGGACACAATACCTCAAGAAGAAATCGACCATCTGCTAGAATCGATGCTACGAAGAGTGGGGGAGTGTGTAACCAATAGGGGGGGGCAACCCATTACTAATATAAATTATGTTTATATTTTGTTCTTTTTCTTTAAAATTTTAATCAATTGCTACCTTTTAGTAGTTAAACGTTTCTGCCAAGTTTGGTCAAAAAATTAGTACACCTTCTTGATGTTGCGATTTCCATGTCTCTGAGTACACTAATATTCTTATGTAATGTAATTGTTGACTTTTCCGCTTGAACACTGACATGAAATTCTTAAGGTACGTCATAATTTCCATGCGAGCGTTTGTCATCAAATTTGAACCGCAGTTGTCAAAAATTACATATTGTTGTTTGCTTTTTGTAGTTATAGCAAAGTATCACGTATCAAACAAAGGCCATATCTACCATATTACAAGTAAAAACGAATTACTATTTTAGATAAGATCCTTTGTAATTAAAATATACCTCAATTAATTGCTAGTCGCGTATACATATAATACGTGACCGCAGTTTTTCTATGATAAAGTTGTGTGATTAAACAGTTAAATTAATATAAGTCTCCAGTAGTTAACACTCATGCACTATACAATTCAAGTTAATTAGATACTTGGAATCGCTGGTTGTAATACTTACAATTTAATTAAGAATTCGAATTAACTGAGTAGTATATGGGTATATTTCGGACAGTTTCATAATTAGGTTCACACTATTGTGTAAATTGTGTAATTGTACTAAAAATATTAATTACAAGTGTCATAATCGCAACCTGATATATTTTAGTATGAAAATTCTAATTTTTAAAGGACTCAAAAATTTCTTTAATTCTTTCAATTATTTTCTGTTTTTGTTTTCTATAAAATACCAAAGACTTCTTCTAATAGCATTTCTCTACTTTAGGTATATTATTATATGTAAAATTACCAAAAGTCTGGAAGCGCTTCCTATGTTTTCAGCGCGGTTTCGGATATTGATTTGAAAGTTAAATTAGACTAGCTGAACCCACGGGCTACTCCGCATGCGTGGAACGGTAACTTCTTTTCAAAAGTGACATATAAACTGTGTCGAAATGTACGATATTTAAAAATGCTTTATTATAAACAGGTTATTGTTTGCAAGACAAAATGGGGCAGGCATGCAAAATTGAAATAGTTTTAAATATCAATGGTTATGCATTGAGAAAGTTATTATATTCGAATTTTAAATTCGCGGTTACATGATTAATCTCAAAATTTTCAGCTTAAAATAAAATTATAATCATTGTTCTTCGATTCCAAAAGCTTCGCATTAGATTGGATGTTCGTTTTCTAAGTTATTTGATAATTATTAACGGAAAATAATGTTAAGTTATTGAGATAAGTCTATTTATAATTTCTGTGTCCTTGATATTATTTAATATTTTTATGAATAGTGTATTGCTCGCACAATCATTGGTAGTTTGAACTGATTGTTTTGAAGAATATTAGTCTTTTTTCACAATTTTGTACACCTTTTGAATGTGACTTAATTAGTCGCAATTTATTGTAATAACCTGAAAATTTATATTTGCACGGAAAACTGCATTGATCTGATACATACAAATGGAGTTCAACTCTCTTAAGACGAACTTGGGTACTTCTACATTCTGTAATGTAAATATTTGAATTTGCATTGTTTACTGTATTGTACTGTTTGTATTTCCCGCATATAGCGATCGCTTTTCTCAGAAACATTGAACTAAATTTAAATATATTTATCGTCCCTAGTTTTTATTACTTAAAAACATTTACCTTTTGAAAATTTTACCTAAACATATCTGTTAACGATTATAATTGAAATAAAAGTTTCTGGAATTTTCCTGGGTTGGGGCCTCAGTTTGGATTTGTATTTACCATGTAGCAAAAGGTTTCACCAATGCACTTTCAATAGTTCTATTTTCTTGCAGTGCAACCCTTAACGTTGTTCTTAATCTAATTTTAGTAGTGATTAAATATATAATTTTATAAAACGTTTGTTCTTGTAATCATTAAATGATTTAGGATTTACAGTACAGTAATTACCCATCGATGATTTATTTCAATAAAGGTTGCTTAAATGCCATAGTTAGTAAATATGTACGTGAATCTATGTATTGAATTGTTTTTATAAAGTTGATAATGGCTACTTGAAACCTTTTAAATATTTTTTAGTGTGAAAATGTATTTTTTCTGATAAAACTATCGTATTTTACGTTTAAAACTGTAAACACGTTTAACGAACACATATTTGCAGTAAAAAGATCTCGTTATAACCGAGTTGGACTGCACACACCAATGTATGTAATGATGCGTTCAGATTTTCCTTCTAGTAGTGAGACGTTAGAGCTAGCAAAAAAGTTGAGACAAGTTGAAGGGATACGGAATTCCTACGTCGATTTCGTTGCTTAGATTTTCAGACAACCAGAATTGGTAACCATTCTGTGCAATGCAATCTGTTTAAATTTTATCATCAAGCTTACGAAAAAGCTTACAATTTGCTTTTATTGCAATAACTAAATTTGTAGGGGAATTTATGAAGAGAATCCGCTAAAAATTACAAACATTAACTTGATCTACTTGGTCGTGTTTGTTATTTTACCGAAAGGTGTGGTTATCGCGTGCAGCTATAAACTAATAAAAATTAAGCAAACATGGCTAGATGACAGTTTAACAGTTTGGAAGTAATTGTCAAACTACTGCTATTCATGAACAGTTTCTATAGCGCATTTTAAATAGTTTGTAAGTAACGGCAAAAATCATCGAAAAAATCGAATTAGCATTTCTACTATGTTTGCATAATCGTATGTTATTTTATGAACAAAACGTTTCCTGCTTATTAGATGTAACTCTAGACTTATAGAGTGAAAGGCAAACGAATTACCGGTGATACTCCTTTCTCCGTCTACTAGTTACATGCTAGAAGGTCTAATAATATCTAATTTAATCTCCTAAAATTTCAAATCGGTCTCCAAAACCATTTTAACACTTTTGGCAATCTTGGATTGCTACTCTATTATAAAATTCAAAAGCTACTAGTTTTCCTACATTAGTATTAAAAAGGGGTATGCAGGGTGATTCACGGGAGATTACGAGCCCACCGGTTCAAAAATAGACAACCACAATGCACATCACAATATACTGCGATATCTATTATGAATCAGAGACCATTTACTTCTAAATTAATAAATTGATATACTTACTTATTATTTTATGATATTTGAAATATATGAACTTCGATATATCACAGATCTTCTGATGTGTATTTTGGGTTGCATACTTTTCGAATGGTAAGCATGCCGAAGAAACCCATACGTTAAAGCCGATGTCCCACTGTAAAAATTTGTATAAAAACTTTTTATACAAATTTGTATACAAACGGTGTGACGTCATGCACCATAAAAATATTTTTAAGGTATGTCCCACTGTCAATGTATTTGGTCAAAAGTTTTTATACAAACCTGATCAGCTGTTTGAGGCAACATTGAAAAGTGAGGTTAAAATTGGTTTATTGTGGTTGGCGCTTAAAGTTTATGCTGTTTTAATTTATGCAATGGAAAGTTTAAATCCGAACCAAAATTTACTGTTAACTGCGCTTACAATAAGTTTGATTGGATATGCACTTATCCCAAAACAAAAAGCCAAAAAAATAAACGTAAATGGTGGGTTACGCCGTGGTTAAAGAAACGAAACCAAGGAAGTGGTCGATGTGTGCTTTCAATGGTGGAAAGTGAGCTTAAACATGAAGATGAAGACTGGCGGGAGGTTTCGCGCCGCAATTCAAATATCCAGAAGGTAGGCGGGCCGTTAACGCCCAATCAAATGCTTGCTTTCATCCAAATTATAGGAACGGTTCTATTTCAGAAGTTTGTATAAAAACATTTTACGTGGCGTCATTAAAATACAGACACCATAAAACTATTTTACCGTGACGTCATTTGTATAAAACTGCTTGCTGTCACACTGTCAAAATGGTTTTTATAAAAACTTTTATAAAAGTTTTTATACAAATTTTTACAGTGGGACATCGGCTTATTCTCCTTGATATAGTCGCCTAATTAAAAACTAGAATACAATTTTATCTGCGGTTTATTAGTTTAAAAACGGTGAACATTACCAATTCAACTTGTTGATGGAGCAAGTTTTACACCTTAACAAATTGACAATATGATTAGTTAGGAAATAAGTCATAATCTATGCTGCAACACATTACTGTCCAGAATAAAATGCGGTATAAGCAAGATTGTAGAATTGTGAAGAGGTATCACCTTCTACGGTAAGGGGAATGAAGAGTGAGACGAAAGTAGGAAATTACAAAATGCCGATAGGCAACCCTCAGAACAGACACATTTTTTACTTTTATGCATATTGAGTAATGAGTATAAATGTAGTTAACGGGAAAATATCGAAACATTTATACAATTTGCTCATTCCAAGTCTTCTGCTTCCTGGTCTGTGCATAGGTCAATGGCCTGTTAATTACCTACAATGACTAGGTGAGCCCTCTTTGCACGTATGCCGGGCAGAAGGCTAACCTAACTCGTTAAACTGAAAAGTTTTACTATATGGTTTACGATTGTCAAACATATTCGTATGACACGACTTCTTCTTTTTGGTCTGTGCATAGGCGAATGGCCTGTTAATTACCTACAATGAGTAGGTTCTGTGACCTCTCTTTGCACGTATGCGACGGATCAGGCTAATAAAATATTGGTATAACAAGACTTCTTCTTCTTGGTCTGTGCATAGGCGAATGGCCTGTTAATTACCTACAATAAGTAGGTTCTGTGAGCACTCTTTGCACGTATGCCGGGCAAGAGGCTCACCTAACCCATCAAACGAAGAAGTTTGACTACATGGTTTACGATTGTCAAAGATATTCGTATGAAAGACTTCTTCTTCCTCTTCTTGGTCTGTACAGAGGCCAATAGCCTGTAATTTACCTACAATTAGCATGTTCTGTGAGCCCTCTTTGCACGTATGCCGGACAGGAGATTAACCTAACCCGTCAATCGAAGAAGTTCGACTACATGGTTTACATTTGTCAAAGATATTCGTATAACAACCAGGACCAACGACTTTACGTGCCCTCCGAAGTACGATGGGTTGCATATGTCATTATATTGGTCCACCCATGCAGGTGCTACTATCTGCACTGCACATATTAAGTGAAACAATAAAACTTTATATTATGAAAAAGTAAAACCAAACATAACTAATCCTCATTTTCCGAAGGTTGCCTATACTTGTTTACAAATTAAAATTCACTTTTATATAGGTAATATGTCAATCTCCCTTCCCATTATCAGTATTCTAAAGTGTAAGATTGCAATATTACTAAAAAATATCCTAAACCTAAATTAGATAGATATCCAACTGCATTCAGTTTCCGGCATTCTGGTCACTACCATACTGATATTTGATACCAGAACTTGTTGTTGAATAACCAGCACCATTAGAAAAATTAACATTACTGAAGTAATCTCTTCGGGCTTAGGCTGTGTCGTTGTAGAGTTGATGCATTACGTTCTAATATTGCTACTTGCAACGGTTGGCGAAACGTCAGCATCAATCAATCCTACGACGACGCGATTTAAACCCGAAGAGATGACGTCATTAAACACAAACTTTAAATTAACTGTCCTTTTAATGCTAATAGCAAGTTCGGGATATTTTTGTTCTAATAATTTATTATGACCCATAACTTATATAAGCGAAAATAATTCCGGCAAGAGTATTTACGCCACCGTCCTTTTTGTTATGCTTATATCATATTTAGGCGTACGAGGTGCGTCGTAATTAAAATTTTAAAAAATTGTTTATACATGATAATTTATGTTGTGTAATCCGTGATAGTGAAACGACACAGTGACTTTTCATATTTCTTTAAAACTGCCATCTTCGTATATTTTTTGCTTTGTCAGAAGCTTGATAGCTATATTTCAATTTGAACGTCAGTTGCTTCCATCTTTGGTAAGTAACTGACAAGGAAACGTTTTCGGACTAACTGTTATTTACACAAATGGCGTAAGAAATCATTTTTACATAGTGTAATGCACGATTTCGTTATATAATTATAAACATAACATCGATGCAAACTCTATTATACAATTATCAATTTATTTTACTATTAAAATAATTTTTTGGGTTTTCTCTAGTATCAATTCAAAAACTTGTTTTTATTACTTATTATTTTTAAACTTAAACTAGTAATACCCTTGCAACTTTATCAGATTTTACACATGTTCTTCACCCATCTCTTAAGAAATGAAAGTTTCTGTTTTCAAGTCTGTTATTGTATATGTTGTTAATCTAGAAACGACGACGAACTTGGCAAAAGGAGTATCGAAAAAAAGATCTGAGAAATTTTAAATTGATGTGTATGGCTTTAATTAACTATCAACATAATATGAACTGTTTTAAAGCATCTGCTCATCTTAACGTGAGCTCCGAACCACGGAACGTGTAAACACTTCTACTTCAGAGAAGATTTACTAGGTAGATGTTCCGGTACTGGGAATGGAACCCCATATCTCCAGCGTAGAAGTGTAACGCGTTGACCTCTAACCCACGATCGCTTCTGTTTTGTTTTACGTGATCAAAATATAGAATTGTCCACATTTTACCGTAATATTTTGTCTTTCAAGGGGCCTCCAGTGTCGGCTTCAAGATTATACAATTTTTTGGATAAAACTTCGCGGTTTTGCATTATGCTAATGACACTTTGTCATATATTAATTTATTGATTTTTGTATGACGAAGGCCAGTATTATAAAACTACAAGATTATTTTTCAACCGATCTCAAATAACTACACGTCATTCGAAGCACATTTGAATGTACTGGTCCGCTATTAAAATAAAAATTGGATGCTTTATTTTAAAACTATGTTATATGACATACACTGAATGGGTGCAAAACTATTGAAAAATTGCATTACAAACAAAGTAGTAATTGAATATTACTTAAATGACGATTTAGTATTCTTATAAAATATTACAAACAGAAAGACTAAAAACGACATCAAAATAGGATTTTAGTTCGCCATTTTAACACCTTAGCGCGTTAGCGCTGCTGCTTTGCCCAGTACCCACAGGTTACCGATAACTACATATAATTCGATTAGGAGGGTTGAAATTTCAGGTAGGTACAAATAAATTTTTGTGGAGCACAATATCTTTTTGGCGTTGTTCATTTATTATTCATATCTAATTAAATAATAAGTGGGATCAGACTACGTGTATTATTTAATCACATTTAATTTATTTCATCATTTCCCACTTTGAGTTAAGATGGACAAAAGTTAATTTACTTATATTGAATTATACGAATTTTAGATACACATTACCCTATTTGTATATTAGGATTAAGTCCCGAATAGACAAATTCCTTGGACGTCGAGGATCTATCACTTCTGGAAGTAAAGACTTCATATAACAGTCATCTAACTTCACACATATATTTTTCCAGATTGTCTTATTTTAGCGGCAGATCCAGGTGATATTCACATTTGCCAATCCTATTTGGGTTTTCATTTCTGTAAACAATGTAAATTAAGAACTATTATAATGTGTTTCGGCATATGCAGAAATTTGGCAACTTTATGTGCTAGATTTTCTGTTTTGTGAAATATAGGAAAGTAATTTAATAATTAAGACTTAACTAAATATTGTAATTTTCTCCTTTCTTCTGATTGACTGAAAACAGTCATGAGATTTGCTACAGATATGTTTGTATTGTCACGTTCCTCAGCAATGTTCGCTAAAAAGTAATTTTTTCTTCATGTTGCTTAGCAACCAATGTTCTTATTATCATGATCCTCGTTTGTACCGCTTGAGCAGTGTCGAGGCGGTGTGGGGAGGCCAAGCTAGTTTGTGCAACCAATGTAAAACATTTAAAGTTTCTTGATGTTTGGTGTTTGGCTGATTTCAAAGCAGAATCACGTTCTTTTTCCTACTCCGTAAACTTTGTAAATTTATGTTAAATGTGTGTTAATATCAATAAAACCAATTATTTATTGTTGTTCGTGAGTCAGCATTGCGTTTTTTGGAAAATGTTTAAAAATAGTTGGTGAACATATTCAACAGCTTCTGTAATAAAATAAAATCTGATATTTAATTTTGCAATTAATAAACAATTCATAGCTAAACGCATTAGAGTAAGTGAGAAAGGAACGCCAAAGCGTGCGAACTAAGAAAACAACTTACGTATGTTAAAAAAAGAGATCATCTCAGCATGCAGATTTTTTAAATGTTCGTTACTAGAAAGATATGTATATCAACATCCAATATTGAGTGTGTATCACCAAAATCATTAACAAAGGAGTGATGCGTCCTACTTTTGAAGATTTATACGAACCTGTATAAAACGTATCTTTATTTACAAAAACGTCTATCGTTTTTTTAATTAGAGTAAACAGATATAAACTTAGTAGCAAGAGTTTTTATGATACATTGAGACACAACAAATTATTTCTTAATCCAAACAATTCTCATTTAAATGAGAATCCACTGTTACAACTCTATCCCACAGGATCTGAAACTTAAACTCCTTTGTATGTATCTCCTGTTTCTTTATGGTCTCTGCAATAGATAGCATGTTGCTGAGCCGTTTCACCTAATTTATTTATTCACTTATCACCCCTTTCTAATCTTTTCCTTTGTGTCTGGACCCAAATAATTAAAATCAAGAGCATGCCGTTCAAGTACTAACTTCTTTAAAACACAATTAATAAGGTCAGATACTTCTTTCGACATTTTTTGGTCGATTAAAACGCCTATAATAAAATATGATATACTTTTTGTGTTAACAAGGATTCCTTCAAGTTTATTAGTGAAGAAATGTATAGCACCGATTTTCGCATTACACACATTTTAATTGGGTAATTAATATTTGTGAGAGAATGTAGCAATCCGTTCAAATTATTAACATGTTTGTATTCGACAGTAATTCACAATATTTGTATGTTCCACATCCGTTTATAATAGACGGGGTTTCGTGGAATTTCAATACCATTATAGAATCTGAATTTACATAGCATGAATCTTCTATGTAACCTGAGCTCTTGTCATTCGACATGGATATGAGTGCACATTTTCGTGTTGCATCTTATGATATGTTCGCGTAGAGAGGTTTATTTGTTGCGATAAACAACAATAGCTGCTGCAACAACTTCATCTGTAATTTTTGTCGATCGACAACCATGCTTTTTTGCAACATTACCATTTTAAAGTATAATTTGCAAAAGTAACATTTGGAAACTCGTCACAGAATGCTTCAAGTTTTCTCCAGAGCTATATCAACTTATACACCATTTTTGAAGCTACTTTCAATCATGAACGTTTATGCAGTAAAATGATCACATGACACAGTAGTCACTGGTTCGTCCCGATAAAACGTTTCTAGAAAAAATACACCTAATTCGAATCTATAGATAGAGCTGCCATAAGGGAGAGTTTTATCGCCTCTTCTGCGTAGTAGGCCGTGGCAAATCAACACAGTTGTATCCCAACGTATGCAGATAGCGCTGGATACAAAGCCTGAGCATCAACCCAGAGAAAACTGTCATCGTTCGCTTTCGTAGACGAAGGAAGAAAAATCTAAAAGCAACAACGCTGGAAGGGACGATCATTGACTTTAGCAATGATGTCAAATACCTGGGAGTCACACTAGACCAAAAGTTAGTGTGGAACTCACACTTATCTATACTACAAGAGAAAGCAGTGGTAGCAACCCAAACATGCCACATGCTTCTAGGTAGAAACTGGGGTCTGAAACCGCAAATGATCCATTAGTCATATGTGGCTATTGTAAGATCCATGATCATGCATCGCTAGTGTGGTGGCCAAAAACTAAACAAATTACGATTCAGTTACAGCTAGAGAAGATACAACGTCAAATATAACAGGTGCGATGAGCACTTGCCCAACTGCGGCTATAGAGGCCATGTTAGGATTAATGCCCCTCTACCTACAGGTCTAGAGCGAACGGCAACACCACTTTTACTGGAAATTGTGGACTTCAGGAGGACCCTCCCCCGAGAGGGGTCACTCCAGTGGTATACGGATGGTTCAAAGATGAAAGGTGGAGGAACTGAAGAGGGAGTTTACTGTCCAGGGAGCCAAATTCCTTGGTGCCAAAGTTACCATCTTTCAAGCGGAGGTTTATGCAATAAACCTCTGCACAAGAATAAACCTCAAGAAAGAGTATAAAAGTGCAATAATTGACATTCTCACAGACATCCAAGTAGCAATAAAGGCTTTAAAAGCTTATACTTGTGAATCTAAGCTTGTCTGGGAGTGCCTGGGTAATCTCAAACAATTAGCTAGCAATAACCACGTATGGTGAGTTCCAGAACACGAGGGCATACCAGAAAACGAAAAGGCCGACAAACTCACAAAACGTGGAGCATTGACACCTTATATTGGACCTGAAATAAGTTATGGTATAGAGAAAAGCCACATAAAACATGAGATCAGGTTATGGGAAAAACAAATGAAAGCCTCACACTGGGAAAACACACCAGGAAAATGCCAGACAAAACAGTTTATAACTATTTCGCAAAATAAAGCAACAATTGCTTTGTCTCAGCAAGGTGGAACTTAGCACCAACATTGGCCTTTTCACAAACCATACATCACTAAAATACCATCTGTTCAAGATTAAGGGATGAAGTGATGGAAGGCATATTAAAGGCCAAAGCCCTCTTACCTAATAATAAATAATAATAGAATCTCCTGAATTTACTTACGCATGAATCTTTTCTGCAACCTGAGCTGTTGTCATTCGACATGGATATAAGCGCACATTTTCGTGTTACATCTTATGATATGTTTCCGCAGAGAGATTTATTTGTTGTAATAAATAGCGAAGAGGGGTGTGTAGTTCATTATCCATTATTTCAATCGCTGCTACAACTTCATCTGTAATTTTTGTCGATCGACAACCATATTTTTTAACATTTCCATTTTAAAGGATAATTTGTCGAACACACTTTGATAATCTGCTGGTATACAGAAGCAACATTTGGAAACTCGAACAGAATGCTTCAAGTTTTGTAAAGAATTACTTATACACCATTTTTGAAGCAACTTTCAATCATGAACGTTGTTTATGCAGTAAAATGATCACTTGACGCAGTCAGTCACTGGTTTGATTTGAAAAATAACTTTTTTAGAAAAAATACACCCAAAAATCACAGCAAAAGCAAAATAAAATGTCACAAATAATATAACAGATGACATAACTGTTGACAAACTAGTCTACCAATCGCGAAATGAGTTTAGTAAACCATAGCCAAATTGAAACCGTTTCATTACCCGTTTGCTTCTAATTTACCGAAACGTTCTGATTATGTGGTTAACTATATTTTGGATTTCCTTCAGATTTATCCTTGTTGTTGATGGATTGAATTTGCTGCAATTAAGATCTCTGTGTAATTATATTATTCTGTCGAAGTATACACATTATCTGTTGGAGTAACTTGAAAAGTTTTACAGTCTCTATAAATCTTTCCGGCTTATAAAATGACATTTTATATTTAAATGTGTATTTCCACCAGTACATGTATCTTGAGCGATAGGAAAATATAACTAACCGCTATTCTTAAAATAATGTTTTACTTTGTTGGACTTTTTGTATTGTTACTTGTAATTAGGGTTTCGAAATTTGAGCAGTTGAAGCAGTGATTTGTGGAGTTGGATATGGACTTAATACATCAACAATGGAACAAATGATGTTTTTAAATTTTCCTCTTACTTCATTTTAATTAATTTCTTGTTATATATAGTTTTTGCACTTGTGTTTTAATTTGTACCTGCTTCTTCTACTGTTCTGGTTCTCTGTAGTTCTCCAATCATTCTTTGAACAAACAAAATGTAAATAAAATTTACTTTGTTTGTCTCACTATTATTGCCCAATAAAGGGCTTCTTATGTAATATAAAAATTAAATTCAAATTGATTATTATAGCGAGAAAAGCAAATACAAATATCAGTATCCTGGTTGATCCGGGTACAGTCGCAAAAATGTCTAAAAAGAAAGTTAGTTACTTACAGGATATACCTTACTTACCGGGTTTACACTTTGTTACCATTATCCAGCAAGCACCCCTTTTATTTGCTACAAATAGAATGGGAAGCTAAAAAATAAAGAAATTTCACTCGGCGCTCAACTCAGGCAAAGACAATTATTTACATATTATATTAAATTTTTTAAGGGGCTACTAAAGTAACTTAAACTTTATAAAAAAAAATCATAAAAACTGACGATGCCAATTATCAAAAATAAAACAAATACGGTAAAATAAAACTACGTTTATGATATACATATATACATATATATAAAAAACTCCAGCGGGCACAAACAGGAGGGGAAGACCTCAAAACGAATGGTTTAAAAGCGTGAAAGAGGACCTGGAAGAATTAAGAGTAGAACACTGGGAAGAACAAGTAACGAGAAGGAAGGAATGGAAGAAGATAGTTGAAAAAGCCAAGGGCCTTAAAGGCCTCTCGTGCTGATTTATATATTTATATATATATATATATATATATATGTGTGTGTGTGTGTGCTCAATATAGTAAATTTTTTACTTTCCCATACCTTATAGGTATAGGGTATTACTTTCCCATACCTTATAGGTATAGGGTAAGTATTGAATTCATGAAAATTTTCGAAATCGAGATTTTAACGGAAATATCCGTTTTGGGTCTCTAGGAACCCAAAAAAGTGGTTTTTAAAAAATGTCTGTCTGTGGGTGGGTACGTATGTGACGCTCCTACAGCCGAAAGTATTGCTCCGATTTTGATGCGCTTTGGAATGCGGGGGTGTATCGAAAATTCATCGAAAAAATAAGCTTTTCAAAAAAATCCGAAACCGGAAGCGGAAGTTACGCATGTTTTTTTGGTATCACTTTTTTCGTGATTACAATTTTGAAACTTTTATCAGCGGATAACGATAGAGGATCATAAGAAAAATCTGTTAGTTTTTTGCCGAACTCGCTAGCTTTAAACTGAAGGGCGCTATGATTTTTTGAAATTTTTGAGTTTAACGCCCAATTACTCGAAAACGGATGAATCGATTCAAATGATTTTTATTTTCTGAATAGTATATGAAGGGTAAAATGAGGTGATATAAAAAGTTTTTTGAAAAATTATAAGGGGCCTAAATTACGAAATTTCAAAATTTTGGAAATTTCAAAAAATTATTTCTCAAAAACTGCTCCAAGGAATTTTTTTAAACTTCATATGTCGACAGAACTCGCAAGGGGCTATCGATATGTTTTTTGAAGAACTCCGTAATTTTCCTGTGGCGCCCTCTACGAAGCTTGGAAGTTTGAAACTTCAAACTCCTTTAATTAATAAACGAAAAAGATAGGAAGCTGGGGTTTTCACTGAATCGCTCAGTACGTAATGGAGCATATGAATATGCAAAGAAATATTACACTCGTGGA
>JABXWE010045376.1:0-12666 GCA_014611495.1 Limonius californicus
CCCACCTCTTCTCTCTCGACGTCGAAAAAGCCCTGTCAGACGCGATCCAATCTTCATGGGTGTACCCGCTTCCCGAAGATCTTAGGGACATCCCAGTTGTGCCTCTCTCTGCTCCCTACCGAACAACACTAAGGTAGGAGGAATGCTAATTGTGCGGTGAAAACTTTTTCCGAGTTAAACTTCAAGTGCTGAACACTTTTTTAAAAACACGACGTAAAGCGACCTTCAGCCGCCCGTTGTTCTTTCTTCTTTTGGTTAAGTAAAGTGTATTCATAAAGTGTATTAAATTGTAAACTCCGACGCCACTGGCTGCGTAGATCTGTTCTAAGAAATTAAATATCGCAAACCACTGACGGCGAGCCTTTTTCAGTTCGAACGTTCTAACAAAATCTTGTATTATTGAACCATAAATATTACCATTTTCTATGTAATCGTTGTAATTTTTGTATCATGTCAGTAAACTAAAAGAAGTTGAATTATATTTGTCTTGAAATTTACCACATCTTTTATTTTTGCATGAATTTTGCAAGCTTTACATATAGGATGAGGCACAATAAAGGCGAGTCCGATCCCCGTAAGCTGCTGGTTTCTCGGCCTTCCCCGAGAACTGGTAATCTGCTGTGATTTGGAAGGTGGCGCCCGTTAATTTTGACCTACCTGTACACAACTAGGAAGATTTCCCTCCTGTAATCGCTTTTCCGTGAACCTCCCCTACTCCTCTGAGCTAAGCTGTAGGCCTTTTTCCACCTATCCTGTTGCGGGTCGACGAAAAAGCTCTTTGGTCCGTAATGCTACGTACACACGAAGACACTTTAGTGTCTAGATAAAGTCTATAGATCGAGTGTCGTCGTATGTACACCATCTAGAGCTGTGTCGTTAGATCGGACATTTGATATCTAGACATCGCTGTCGCAAGTTGGTAGACCGCTGTGGGAACACTTATTTTTCGGGGTGTCGAGACTCGAGCTAGGTGTACCGGCATGGTGGAAATTTATTGCCTAGAGCAGGGATGGCGAACGTTTTTCATGGTCCATGCCACAAACTTATAAATAATCTTTATGAAATAACGAACGTGCCACGCTAAAATTGTTTAACATAAATTATGATTCTTGTATTTTTCTCTTTTTTTTGCTTTTTTTATTTTATATTTTTTCTTTTCCTTTTGCTCTCGAGAAAAAAATTATTATAATTCAATAAACAAAGAAAGAAAAATTTTTATTAAATAATTTTATTAATATGGTATGATTTTAAAAATTACATCTGTTATAATTTATTAAGAGTTATTTAAATGTTTTACAAATAGACATAAACCTTTGTTTTAATGTGATTTTTGTTGCTGCATATGAGATGTTAAGGATTTTATATCTGGATTATATTTGTTGTACATTTCTCTTTGCGATCCACTCTTTAACCCAGTTCCCAGTTAGCCAAATTTGCTTTTTATAATTGATTCTTTTTTTTAAATACAATTAATAAATACTGCGGTTGCTAAACGACGTCTTGTTCTTGACATGGTCAAAGAATATAGGTTCTATTTTGAAGTGTCGGTGTCTACTGTTCAAGGCACGTGTGGATACATGGTAGAGAAGTCTAGCAACTTCAGTCTAGTGTTGCATCTAGTGACACTGCTCTACGCAATAGTTTCCACAAATACACCACGTAGTGTGAACACACCGTAGAGCAATCTAGACACAAGTGTCGACATTTAGGTGTCTGCGTGTGTACGTAGCATAACAATACAACAAGATTATAAAGCAATGGGCCTGTTAAAATCTCTGCAAACATATATTTTTAGCAAACTTTTCCTTTCTTTTAAAAACCCTATACTCATTCTATCGTAGACAGTAAAACATTTTACTTAGAACTGGTATTAGGAAGTTATTAAATCAAAACAGTCATATTTACAGATTTAAGAGAAAGTTAAAATTTTCAGGCATGTCCAGATGTCCGTTGGCTGATCCTTCTCAATACATCTAAAATTTCTCCTTTTTTCGACTTGTATTTAAAGACGCCATCTATCTAAAAATGGCTAAACTGTTGCTTCAATATTACAAGTTCTGTTCATCACTATTTGTCAAAGTTGATCAGAAAAATATAAAAAAGGAATTTTATTACGCTACGTATAGCTTTCATATTTGGAAATTGTGTTCCCTGGGATGCCACGCACGGAATTCTATAAATTAAACGCCGATTTGCGCCAAAAAATGTTGGACCTATCTGTTTACTCAAAAAATTTGCGATTTCACATCTCCTAAGTTAGAAGTTCGAAGTATAAAATATAATAGATACAACAAAAATATTGCCTGCTGGAAGCAAGGGCATACCCAGCGAGGATCCAGGCACATCGACTCGCCGCCGTTCAACAACTGGCCATTTCGATAAGCAGTATGCAGAGAATTTTAAAGAAAGATCTCCATCTGTATCTTTATAAAGTTCAATTGACTCAAGAACTTAAGCCAGGTGATCATGCGCAACGCCGTACCTTTGTCAACTGGGTGTTGGAAAAGCAAAGAATGGATGCTAATTTTGCTAGAAAAATTGCCTTTAGCGATGAGGCGCACTTCCACTTGAATGGGTACGTGAACACACAAAACAGCCAGATTTGGGGAGGCGAGAATCCACATGTTGTTCATCAGAAAGCAATTCATCCACAACGAGTCACCGTTTGGTGCGGATTTTGGGTTGGTGGAGTGGTTGGGCCATACTTCTTCGAAGGCGACGCCGGCAATGCAGTGACAGTGAATCGCAATATGATAACGGAGTTTTTGTGGCCTGCATTGGTCAAGACGAGATGTGGTTTCAGCAGGACGGGGCAACCTGTCCCACTGCGCGAGATACAATGCAGTTGTTGCATGAGAGATTCCCTGGTCGTGTAATCTCACGTACTGGCGACCAGAATTGGCCACCGAGATTGTGCAATCTAACGCCGTGCGACTTCTTCCTATGGGTTTTGTGAAGTCTTCCTTCTATGTCAACCAACCAACCACAAGCTGAAGGAAGAAATTCGACGTGTCATTGGCGAAATTGAAGGGCAAATGTGCGGAAATGTAATCAGCAACTTTTCTATAAAAGCAAGAGTGTGTCAGCAAAGTCGTGGCGGCCATTTGTTGGATGTTCTCTTCCACACATAATCGCTATATTTATGTATACTTCATATTAAATTAAAATATTTGCAATTTTCGAGTAAATTATGTGTTATATTGAAAAATTAATCTTGCGCTCATTTTGAAACACCCTTTACATCCTTTACACATGACCAAAACTAGTATTACAGACTTATACAAGAACGTAGAATTGTTTAAACATTTTTATGAGTTGGACGATGTCACCGGAGAATTGAATCTTTGGAATAATTTGTGGATGAAGAAGAATGTACCTGAAGACACATTAAGGGATACAGAAGTCGTTGGCCTGTTCAACGAAACCAATATATTTTTCCTCGTCACGAGAAAACCACTCTCAATTTTGAGTACCATTTCATGCACTACGGCGACCGTAGAACGATCCTTCAGTAGGTACACTTCGAAGAGTGACGACCTTAGGAGCACTCTAGGAGAAGAAAGGCTGACTGGATTATGTCTGATGAGCGTGTATCGGAGTTTCATAAAAGAAAACCGTGAGATGGTGGAAAAGAAAGTTATAGACAAATTTGCGGCAAATCCGAGAAGATTATTATTATTAGTAGGTACCTACTTATTATAAAATGGTAGCATTAGTATGTTTAGTGATTAATAAGAACAGTTTTCAATAGTTTGGAGTTTTATTTTGTAAAGATCGTGCTTTATCCCCCCTACCTCTTGAAACTAATATGGGTTACGTTCCTCTAGTTTAGATCTTGGGTACGCCCTTGGTTGGAAGCAATTTCTCTGCTTATAAGAAACAACATTTTTCCATAGCGGCGCCATCTATTGGTTCTATACCCCTGAGGCCGCTCACTTACAGAGGTTACTGCAGTATACTTAAAATTGCGAAAACAATCAACATTTTGTTCATATTTGGGCTTTGGCCCAACTAGTAATTTTATTTATGAAATATTCGAAATTCTATGCATTTTCTCTGCTACAAAATACTATTTACTACATTCGATTTCAAAATCTGAAATAGATATTAAAGTTTGAAACACGGATAATAGTAATTCTGGAAGAATCTTCCTTAAAAACAAAAATATTCTTCTTGTCTAAGAATTAGTGTTTAGAAATCATAGGATATTTTATAGAAGTAAATACTCTTGCACTACAAGATTTTAGTTAAAAAAAAAAAGGTTTAAGGGGCTACTAAAACATTTTCTGTTGTCACCGCAGCTACGTTACGAGGCGGTTTTCACTTGTGGTTTTTTTTACTAGTAGACAATATACTCGTATTTAAGCTTGAAATAAGGTGATAAAATCACCAACAAAATTATAAGAACTTATGATACAAATTCCCAAGAGCAGTGCAAAATTCAAAGAAATAAATCTGCTTTTGCGACATCATCATCACCATCATTGGCTTCACAACCCAGCCTGGTCTTGGCCTCTTCCAAGTAGTCGTTTCCATCTGTCTCTATCTTGGGCTAAGGCTCTCTAGTTTCATATTCTCATGCTCTTCAGGTTCTTTTCCACTGCATCCAACCATCTGAGTTTTGGTCTTCCAGCAGTTCTTTTGCCTTCCGGATTTGTTAGTAGGATGCGCTTGGTCGGGTTTGCGTCGTCTCTTCTAACAACGTGGCTTGTTCATCTAAGTCTCCCAACTTTGATTATCTTGATTATATCTACGTCATCATATAGTTTATACAGTTCGTGGTTGAATCTCCTTCGCCATATTTCATTTTCCATCACGAGGCCATATATAGTTTGTAAGACGTCTTTCGAATACCCTTAGGCGTGTTCTTCTGATCTAGTTAGTGTCCACGTTTCTGAGGCTTAGGTTAATACTGGTCGTATTAGGGTTTTGTGTATGATGCCTTTAGATTTTCTTGTAACGGTATTCGTAGTCCAGCACAATCCGCGCTGGTCAGTACTTGGATGGGTAGACCAATATAGTGGCATATGCAACCGGTTGTGCTTCGGAGGGTACGTAAAACCGTCGGTCCCGGTTGTCATACAAATATCTTTGACAATCATAAACCATGTAGTGGAACTTGTTTTCTCCGTTCGACGGGTTAGGCTCACAGAATCTACTCCATTGTAGGTAGTTAACAGGCCATTGGCCTATATAAAGAAGAGGAAGAAGATTTTCTTTAAGATTGCGACTTTTCAGTAACTTTTTAGTCCATAGAAGCACTTGTTCGCGAGAAGAATAGTTCTTTTAACATCCTCTTCATTTTTCCCTTCGTCGTTTATTTGTGATCCCAAGTATATGACACTACTTCTACATTGTGCTCCCCTATTGTCACATTTTTCCTCGTCCTATTTCTTCGTTCTTCCGTGCGCGCTACTACCATGTACCTACTTTGTTTTTCCCTCATTAACCTCTAGTCCTATGTTATTTTCCACTTTTTCTAGTTTGATAAAAGCTTCATTATTTGGCCTGACTGTTCGACTTATAATGTCAATGTCGTCGGCATATGCTAGTATCTGCGTGGATTTCGTGAATATTGATCCTGTTGTTTCAACTGCTGAATCTCGTATGGCTTTCTTTAGGGTAATGTTAAACAAGAGATACGCAAGTGAGTCGCCTTGCCTCACTCCGTTATGTTTCAAGTTGTTGGAATGTCTTATTTTGTATTTTTACTGAGCATAGTACTTGTTCCGTAGCGAGTTTTGTTAGTTTTATTAGCTCTCGTACGATTACCAATTCTTCCGTGGCATTGTACAGTACGTCACTTTTCATACGAGGTGTGCTCAATTGAAACCCATACTTGCTTCTAGTCGCGCCATCAGTGATTGTAAACGTGTTATCATAAATAACTCAAAATATTTATTTACTCTAACTTGTGTTAATACTAAATAATTTAATAGTGATTTCTTTAACAATAATTTTAACAGGGCCTCCCTGGAGGCCCAACAATTAGTAAAAATGCCAAAGACCAACAGTAAACGAGACAGCAGCAAACTGTCCCCAGATGCCAATGACCCTAATAAAAGATATCTTTTCGAACCCAACCAACTTATTACATCAAATAAATTTTACATACCACCCTCTACAACAGAAATAATCTACCAAGGTAAAAACTGTGCAATACAAGATACCACGCCAGTGGATTTAGACAACCTACGGGTAAAACAAATCGAACCAGAAACGGAACAAAAATAGAACGATAGCAAACCAAAAATACCTCCTATCTTTCTGCACGATGCAGGAAATTATCAAGAAGTTCTGAAGGATATCAAAGCGATTACCGAGCATGAATTCAGCACAGCCAATAAAGGTAACTTTTTGCGCATTAATTTAAGTGATATTAATGACTTTCGAAATCTAACAAAATATTATGACTCGTATAAACTAAACTACGATACCTACCAGATTGCCGAAGATCAAACCCTCTGTGTAATTATACGTGGAGTACCCACCTCTCTCACCGAGGAAGAGATAAAAACCTAATTGAAAAACCAAAACCTTCCCATAATAAAAATAGCTAGATTATATAACAAAAAAAAACTTCCAATCCCATTATGCGCTGTAGAACTGCAAAAAACTTCTGAAGCCAATAAAATTTTTTCTGTAGATAAACTGAATTATTGCATAATTACAGTGGAGCACAGACGTAAATCCCCCAATGTACCGCAATGCTCTAGATGCCAATTATTTGGATATACCAAAAACTATTGCAAACTAGCCCCAAGATGCGTGAAATGTAAAGAAAACCACCATTACACTCAATGTACAAAAAGCCCTGATACAAAACCTACTTGCGTAAACTGCGGCGGGGAACACCCTGCCAATTACAGGGGGTGCGCCTACTATCAAACTATCGCCCAAAAATCAGTTTACCAACGCAACACCCGCCGAATAAATGCAACAAATACCACAACACCAGTAAATAATACCACTAATTTCCCAGCTCTCCCTAAACCAAAAAGACAATGCTCAGACAGTATAACCCACACTCAAGCCGTAGATAACCAAAACGAAAGCTCAACTGATCTTATAACTACTATAATTAAAGCAATAATAGAAATTATCATTCCACATCTAGATAAAATTAAACCGATATTAATATCGCTACTACCCACCCTTCTCAATGGCAAATAACACCCCCAGCATAAACAAATTAACAATTGTCAACTGGAACGCTGACGGACTCAAAAAGAAACGGTCCAGTTTTATAAACTTCTTAGCCAATCATAACATTGATGTAGCATGCATAACAGAAACCCATTTGGTAGATACTGAGAACTTCAAAATACCGGGTTATAATGTATTCAGGAATGACAGACGAGCACCAGTAGGTTCTGGAGGCGTTGCAATAATCGCAAGGAAAAACTTATCCATATGTCCATTACCTATACGCAATTTTTTGAGTATTGAAGCAATCGAAGTTAAACTGAAGATACTAAATAGCAGCACTATCAAGATAACTAGCGTATATAAACAACCAAATAGAAGACTGTACGAAGCTGATCTCCAATATCTATTCCAAGAAAACGAACCAACCTATGTGATAGGAGACCCAAACTGTAAACATCCCATCTGGGGTTGCCGTGCACTCAATCAAGATGGCAACAGATTGTACACGTATGCTAACGCTAATGCAATACAGATATCCGCTCCAGACTCAGTTACGCACTATCCTTACCGCGAAGACCATTTACCCGACATCTTGGACATCGTACTGCATAAGAACTGTATTCATCCGATTTACCAAAATGTGATCACCGAACTAGATTCGGATCACCTGCCAGTCATCATCTCCTTCTCCGCAACACCCAGCCGAATCACTAAATTGCCCCAGCTCATAAATGGCATAGTTAACTGGGAAAAATTTCAAGATACGCTGAACAATAAAATAAAATGTCCTACCGGCTTACATACAAGAGGAGAGATTGATTCCTCCGTCGAACAGATCCAAACGGCAATAAAGAAAAGTATTACAGAAGCAACAACAATACAGAACAGTCGAAAACCACCGCTACACACCCCCTTGTACATTGCAAACTTAATCAAACAAAAAAACCAAGTTCGCAGGGAGTGGCAGAGAACTCGAAACCCCAACATCAAACCTTTACTAAATCAATTGATACAGAGAGTCAAACTTGAATTGGATACATTTAGAATACGCTGCTACCACAAGTACATAGAGGAACTTCAACCGTCAGACCATACCCTTTGGAGAGCAACCAAACGCATCCTCAAGGAACCACCTACAATCTCCCCTTTAAAGCACAACGATATAATTTACTCCAGCGACGAAGACAAGTGCGAGTTATTCGCTGAACACCTAGAGAACATTTTTACTACACCCGTCACCAACGATAACGCACAAAACTCACAAAACATTGCCGACAGCCTAGCGCACAATACGCCTGCCTTTCCGGAAAGGATAAACCATATTACGCCAACTGAATTAACACACTTTATTACAAAATTATCCAATAAAAAAGCTCCTGGTCACGACCTTATTACGAATAGAATATTGAAACAACTTCCCCAAAAAGCGATCTGCTATATTACGGCAGTTTTTAACGCATGCCTAAGGAGTGGATATTTTCCAACAACGTGGAAGATGGCTCACATATTGATGTTCACGAAACCAGGCAAAAACAATCACCACCCCACCAACTACAGACCAATCAGTTTATTACCCACACTGTCTAAACTCTTCGAAAAAGCCCTATTAACCAGGATAAGGTCTGAAATACAAAATACAAATGCAATTCCCAACTTCCAGTTTGGATTCAAGTCCCAACACTCCACAACCCATCAACTTTTGAGAATCGCCGAAATCATCGAGAGAGGCTTCGAACGCAAGCAGCACACCATAATAGCTTTCCTCGACATCGCCATGGCGTTTGACACAGTGTGGATGGATGGCTTAATGCACAAACTGATAAATCTTGAGCTATCGAGCTACATGGTATTAATCATTAAATCCTTTCTAGAAAACAGACAATTTCAAGTCAGAATTAATGGCACTCTATCTTCAGTTAAACAAATTGCAGCTGGAATCCCTCAAGGCTCTATTTTAGGTCCTACCTTGTATAACATTTTCATGCACGACATTCCCCAACCAAACGACGCTGCAATCGCCATGTACGCTGACGACACCGCCATAATAACCCAAAGCGAAAACATCAACACAGCAGCTCACTACTTACAAGAAAACTTGAACAATCTAAATAGGTGGTTACGCAAATGGAACATACAACTTAATCATACAAAGTGCGAAGCGAAAATATTCACCTTAAGACGGCCCATAACTCCACCCAACGTCGTAATAAATAATCACCCCATCAACTGGAACCCCTCCGATCAAGGTGTCAAGTACCTTGGAGTTTACCTCGACAGGCGTCTGACCTGGAGATTACATATAAACAAAAAGTTAAGTGAATGCCACGCAAGATTGTCAAAACTCTATCCCATTTTAAACCGTAAAACACCACTTCAATTAAACTGTTCCATACTGCTTTACAAATCCTTATTAAGACCAGTACTAACCTACGCCAGCCCAGTCTGGGGTGCAGCGGCTAAAACAACAGTGAAAAAAGTGCAAACATTTCAAAATAAAGTGCTACGTATAGCAACAAACGCTCCATGGTTCGAAATACTCAAATACACCAAGACCTACAAATTCCCACAGTAGAGACCTATATAAAAAAGTGTATTAAAACTTTTCACAGTAAACTTAGTGAGTGCCCAGGCGCAGTCCATTATATGTTAGGAGAAAAATCTATCCACCAACGAATTAAACGCAAACTACCGCAGGATCTGCTATCATCAGAGAGAAGTATCAGTGTAAAACAGTCAACGATTCTGCGTATAGCTCTTAAGCTGGTGCGGAAAATATTAATTAAAAAAAAAAAAAACTTGCTTCTATAAAAAATTTATTCAAGAATTTAATTACAAATAATTATGGTCACAGTAAGGCACCTGTCCCAATGTTTTATTAACCGATGTATACCCTGCTTATAGAATTCTTGTGGTTGCTGACTGAAGATGTCTTCCACAGCTATCTGTACTTCTGCGTCAGACTCAAAATGCCGATCTTTTAACGCCTTCTTAAGCGGTCAAAAATATGGAAATCGCAAAAGCGATAGATCCAGGCTATGCGGTTTATGTTCTAAAACCCTCCATTTCTTTCGTTGAAGATTTTCTTTTACTATATTAGCAATATGAGGCCTAGCATTGTCGTGCAGCACAATGAAAAATGTTAACATCACCTTGCCTGCAGAAGGTTGTGCTTTAAACTTCTTCGGTGGTGGTGAACTTTAATGTTTCCACTGTGTAGACGATAACTAACTGGAGGGCTTGTGGTAATGGCACCATTTCGTCACCAGCAACTATTGACAGAAGAAAGTCATCACCATTTTGTCTACCTATAGTCTGTGAGGTGTTGCAGGGATAAGCCCATTCGCAAGCATCTTTGTTCATTAGACAAGAGACGAGGAATCCATTGCGAACAAACTTGGCTGGAACCCACATTACGAACAATACCATGGACAGATCCTACACTCGCACCAACTATTTCTGAAATTTCTCTAATTGAAATTCGACGATTTTGTTTTGTGTTAATGCAGTGCACTGTGCACCTAGTCGCGCCCTACTGGACGACCGATTTTTGAGACTTCAAGCCCTTCGACAACCGCTCGTAGTCTTCAAATCGACCTTTCCAGAGCCAGGCATGTTCAGATAAGCGACCAAATGATAAGAAATCGACTTCGGGAAGTCAATTTGAGATCTAGACGCCCAGCAAAGAAGCCAAAGTTGACCAGAAATCATCAACGAAGGAGGATGTTCTTCGCACGTGAGCATGAACATTGGCAATTGAGGCAGTGGAGTCGAGTGATGTTTTCAGATGAGTGGAGGTTCAAGTTACGGACAAATGATGGTAGAGTTAGGGTGTGGAGAAGGCCAAACGAGCGTTTTTAGATGTGTTAAGGAAGTCGTGGCTTTTGGCGACGGTTCAGCAATGGTATGGGGCAGCATTTCAATAAACGGCCGCACAGAACTTGTTGTCATCAGAAATAGCTCTCTCACGGCAGAAAGGTACATTAATGAAGTCCTTGAAGAACATGTCCTGCCTCAAGCACTTGCCATGGGAGATTTTTTATTTATGCAGGATAATGCTTGTCCCCACACGGCTAGAGTAGTCACCGAATATCTTGGCCAGAATAACATAGCCACTATGGAATGGCCAGCACTCAGTCCTGACCTCAATCCCATAGAGCATTTATGGGATCAACTCGGACGATGTATTCGCAAGCCAGATACGCTGGGAGAACAAGCTCTCATTGAAGAATGGCGACGTATTTCCCAGGAAAACATACGCAGAATGATTTGCAGTATGCCACGAGGTGTAATGCCGTAATTCAAGCTGGAGGAAGCTTTGCACGATATTAGGTTTAGGGATTGTTTGGGTTTGTTGAGAATTTTTAAGAATATTAATTTTTTGATATGAGTTTTCAGTTTAGTTTCTAGTTCACTTTAATATAGTGTTCAATGATGTGGTAGATGTTAAGATGATATTCAAATTTTATAGTATTTCATTAAAATAAATGTTCCGACAATGCATATACCAAGTGTCATTAAAATGCCATCGGTCTACAAATACTTCAAGCATTTGAAATTTTGACCCCTTAATTCTTTTGAGTAGTTTATTAATACACATAATCTTACAACCGTTTCTGGATACTCAGTATTTTAAAGGACAAAGACTGTACCTGTTCCAAATCCAAAAATGACATCGTCTACACCATCTTGATTGACATCTAGAATCTGAACAGAAGACTCTGAAATAAATTTAGGGAAATTCACAGTCCACACATCGGTCACTTTTAAGTCACTACAAGGCACCACTTTCTTCAAGGGTTCCTTCTCGTTTGTTCTCGATATAATCCAATCTTTTAGTTTGTCTAGAGGCAGAGGAAACAGCGATACCAATATTACTACTAACACTATGAGGCCTAAAATAGATGTTAATATTAGCGATTACGATATTTAACCTCTAAAATAAATACCTATTAACACAGTAAGAGCAACGAAAGCGTAGCAGCACAGTCTACACATAGCTTTGCACGGGGGTCGATTTCTGATTCGAGTGCCAATGTCTGGCCTACCAATTTTCCTACGCGGCGCCATTAGCGGCTTCTTAACACTTATGTCTTCAAACTGCAAAAAACTTCAATGAAGCAACCAATTTGAATGGTTTTTGCACTCAAAATTACTTTGTAACCGTTTTTCCCATCACGGATGAAGACCTCATCTTCCACATCGCTGAGGTCATCCTCATCCAAAGACACACTTTCTCTGACTTCACCTCGGAGATTCATGCCAGGATATGTTGCCATTGTGTTGTACCCAATCTTTAGTTTGCTAAACACTTTGAGTTGTGACTATAAACATTGCAGCTTTATTCCAAAACGTGTTGAAACAAAATGAACTTACCTTTATTTAAAAATATATAGTTTAGAACTTATGTTATCCTATTTACAGCAATATAAAAATAAGAAAGGCTAGTAGTGGAGAAGTTGCATTTATTTTCGATATTTTCTACAGAGCTGCATGCATCATATTGTTGCATGAACATAT
>JABXWE010045380.1:0-12061 GCA_014611495.1 Limonius californicus
TGTTTTAACTTTTTTTATTCAATTAAAGTTACAAATTCAAACACATTAATTCGAAGCATTAACAACAAGTGTAATTTTACAATTAACATTATTAGTTTTCTTCTTCTTGTGTTAATTCTTTTCCGTACATTTCGTATTCACTTCGTACACAAAACGCAAAAATACTGAACACTCCACAAAAACCAGAATGTAAAATTTGTTTGACATTTGTTGACAGAGTAATTCATATCCGTAGTAACGGAGCAACACAGTTGCGATTTTTGTGCCAAAAATTACAATTTTCTTTGAAATTTTATTTTTCACCTGAATTTGAAGTCTTGCTATAGAAAAAAATGCTGTATTGCACACGACGATAAAATCGCATTATCTTCTCGAGCGTAAAACAAAACACTCTCAAAGATAAAGTACAATTTTATCGTCTTGTACAATAAATAACTATTATTGGACAAAATCAACAAATACATACACTAATTAACTTACTCGTATTATATATAAAAACTAAGCCTGAAACTATCAGTCTACGAACTATTTCTAAAACAATTTATTATTAGAAGTTGTTCGAAATTTTCTAACAAGAAATTATGCCTTCTATCTGAAAACATATTAATACGCCAGGCGTTTTAAATATTAATGCCGGCGGTTAAAGAAAGCTGGATGCTAATGGAAGATATAGGTTTATTAATGTAACATAATGGCAAAATTACAGATTAAAGAACACTAAACTAAAACGTCTCTTGCGTACACTTAAAGACTAAACTATCCCAATTCGCGCACCGTGCTGAGCACTAAAATCCTGGGAGCGCCCGCTACGCGCTAAGGGGGGAAGAGCACTATAGTCACTGGGGGGTTTAGACGTGGTTGACTACCCGGCCGGGGACGGCAAGTGGTGGCGCTGGAGATCCTCGGGCCGGAGATTGGGCGTCACGCGTTCTAGCAGGATGTACAGGGGCCGGACCTGGGGGCGGCGGGGGCCTTGACTGCCCCTCGGGCACCGGCGAGGGTCCCGGCTGCGGGGGCTGGTCGTCGTAGCTCGGGGCGTGCGGACCCATGGAACGGGCCTCGGGGGCGGCGATGGGGGTCTGAAGAGGCTCCTCCGGCGGCCGGGGGCTCGGCCAGGAGCGGCGCGGGGGTTGCAGCGAGAGCAATGGGAGTGGCGGACTCCTAAACGGTGATGGAGTTCCGTACACGGATGCTTCGGTTAGGCCGGGGAGCGAACTTCCGAAGAGGGCCCTCAAGCGTCGATATAAATCTCGCGACACGGCCAGGCCTGGCGTGGTCACAGGTACGCGGCGGCGGCTGCGACACGCAGGCAAGGAACGGGACCACAGGGCGGAGTCCCCTGGGTCTGGCAGCGGAGCTTGTGCGGCGGCTGGAGTTCGAGATTTACCGGGGTAAAGGCGACTGGAAACGGCTAGGCTGAACGGCTGGTGGTAGAGGGCTGGACTGCTGGTGGTTGTAGACTGGACTGGAGGCTGCTGCTGGCGGGATGCGAAGTAAAGTTTCTGTCCGGAACGCGTGCTCATAAAGGCCTCCGCAAGGGTAGGGATTGGCTGCTCGCGGAGAACCGTTGCGTCGCTTAGGGCGACTTTTGTTTGCTTCGCTGGTTCGCAGAACTAACGACCGTTGGTGGTTAGTGGCGTGTTTCGCTTGCGTTATCAATTCTTCGAAAACAGCCTGGGGAAAGTTTGCGCGTGGTCGGACAAGCGGGAGAGAGAAAGTTCAAACCGCGGAGTCGCACTCGAGGTTCGTGTCAATCCCCCCCGGCTTAATGTCCGACACGCGCGGGGTTCCCGCGAAAGGCTCGCATTTGGTCGGCGTGAATTTTTGTGCTTGAAGTGCCTTTCTCGATCAGATAGGTGCTGGGGCTGAGTTTCTGCATGATGCGGAAGGGCCCTACCCATTTGGGTTCGAACCCGGCATGAATTCCGGCAGCGGCGTCTGATAGGGGGTGGTTTAGGGTCATGACCCATTGATCGATCTGGAATTGGTTTGGTTTGTTTTGGCTGGTTCTCTGGGTGCTTGTCGGGCTCGGACCTCGCGGTTGCGATCTTCGGGGTCTTCCGGGGTGTTGGGGTGGCGGTGGAGGTTTTCGTTAGGGTTTGCAAATCTCCATTCTCCGGGGCGCTGCAGCTCCTTTCCGAGCGGCGGGCGTACCCGGGAGTGCACCCCAGGTTGCTGTTATGTCGGGTTCGGAGATTGAATAGGATGCTTGGTAGGAAGGTGTCCCATTTCCTGTGGTCCTTCCCTTGGAGGCGTAATTTTAATCCTTTCTTAAATTCCTGCTTGACGCGCTCTGTGGCGCGGGGGTGATACACGGCGGTGGTCCAGTGTTTGATATCCCACTGGTGGCATGCCTCTCGCCAGGTGCGACTTATGAATTGTCGTCCGTTGTCGCTCAGGAGGACGCTGGGGTACCCGTAACGAGGAAACACTTCTTCACCTAGTAGGCGGATGATGTCGGGGGCGGTGCTTTTTCCTATCGCGAATGCTTTGGTCCATCGGGTATCGGTGACGACCAAGATGAATCTTTTTCCCTTGGCGGTGGTGGGGTAGGGACCCATGAGATCCAGTGCGAGGGTGTCCCAGGGTTTTCGGGGGTGGTGCGAGTGTTGGGCGGCTTTCTTCTGATTTTCGCCTTTTTTACAACGAAAGCACAGAAAGCACTGGCGCACGTGTTGTTGGATGTCTGCGCGGAGCTGGGGCCAGTAGAATCGAGCGGCGATGGTCCTGGTAGTTTCCGCGATACCTGGGTATCCGGCGACCTCGGTATCATGGTACTGGTGTAGTACCGTTGGTCGCAGGGGGCGGGATACGTATAGCCGGAGCCCGGCGTCGGTCTCGCGGTATAGTAACTGATTGAGGGCGGTGAAGTTCTGATGGACCTCTTGTACCCGGGGGTTGTTGGTGAGAGGGTTTCCTCCTTGCCGCTATTGCTGGATTAATTGACGTGTGTCGGGATCCTGCTGTTGCCCTTAACTCCTCCCAGAGAGGGCCGTTGGGGTCCCGGGGTTCGTTACAATGGGGGCACTGGAAAAAAACGCTTCGACGTCCGCGGGAAGGGTAGGCCAGTAGAATTCGGATTACAATCGTACGAGCATGAGCTGGGGTGGACGTGGTCGTCCTGGTCCTGGTGGAATTCTTGGGGGACTCGCTCGCGTAAACACGGGGGCACGTAGAGGGCCAATACTTCTTGTTGTTGGTACCCTAGGAGGCCGCCTTCTACGCGGAAGTGTGGTTCTTCGGGATTCCCTTCCGGGGCTTCTCTGTGCTGGTTGATTAAGTCCAGGGTCTCGGGGTCCGTTTCCAGGGCTCTCGTGACCTGGTTGCTGAGGTCCCCAGGGTTGCGGAGGAGGAGGTTAACTCCAGGTAGGGCCGGAAAGTTCGCGCGTGGTTGGACAAGCGGGAGAGAGAAAGTTCGAACCGCAAAGTCGCGCTTGCGGTTCGTGTCAATATGTTTATAAATAGAAAAGCTTCTTTCTACGTCGACAGAAGTAATGGGTGCATTTTTTAATTTAACATTGAATTCCAAATTGAAACTGAAGTTATTATCTCTTACTATTTCGCCTCTAAGAACTTGGTTAATTTGTTCTAAATTCAGAAACCCCTCATTTTTTTATATGACACTATTAAATTTTTGATATATGAGATCACCTATTTCACCCTTAACTTTCTTATACAATCTATCAAATTCGTTCATTATTTCAATTGACTCTGAAAGAGACATCCCTTGAGTTTCTAATTTGCGAATGGAGTTTGAAACGAACATATAATTTGCTTTAATAAAACAAAGACGCTGAGGCAATTCTGTCGTTTTCACTAATTTTTGACAATTATCGAAAGCGGCGCTGGAATCACTTATTTGAAAAATTACATCTATAATACCTTCAAAATTATCGGCGTAATAAATTGCTGCTTCTAACCATGTACCCCATCTTGTAATTATCGGTTCGGGAGGCAATGGAACATTTGGAAGTCGCTCCTTATAAAACTGGACTCTCAAGGGGGCTTTTAAAAATATTTGTTCTACGTTACTAATTAAATCGTTAAGAAGAGGAAATTGATTCCTAATACTTTCGGCTACACGATTTCAACCGTGAGCTAAGCAAGTTACATGAATGAAGTTCGTGTTAAAACATTTTTAAATTTTGGCTTGTTATTGTCATGTAAGGGGCAGCGTCGGACAGCATGAGTAAAACTTTTCCACAAGGTACACTTTCGGGTAAAAACAAATTGAGAAACCTTCCTGCACAAATCGGGCAATTGTTAAATTATTTGTTTTTTGAAGTTTGGAAGCTATTAAATATGATTTGCTTAAAAGTCTTCATGAAGAATTCCTATTAATAAATGGGCAATGTAACGGCCACATTTGTCCGTACTTTCATCTACGATTATTATAAGCAAAATTACTACCCACTAATTGTCTAATTTCAGACATTTTTTCATTGTAACAAGAATTTACATAAATTTTTCGTAAGGTGCTCTCGTCGGGTACATTTTGTTTACAAAATTTTTTTAAGAACGATTTTAAATTAACATTATTTAATTTCGATAACGGTATATTAGGCGAAATTAATGCCTTACATAACTCCTTATTAAATTCTTCTTGCTCCGATTTTTTGGAACTCATCCCTGAACATTGAGTCATGGTTTGCTTCGCATCAATTTTTCACATTTTGCAGTATGGGAAGGAGTTTTAGTGTGCTGATCTACCACGGATTTTTTCTCAGAAAGCACCTACAACGACAAATAATTAAATATTAATATAAGAATTTTTGATACTCGTTAAAATAAACAAACACTACCTTCCCTGTCATGAATTTGTTTTAGTTACGTACATAATAATATAAAAAATAATTTTAATTTATGTATATAAGAAAAATTATTTAACTTGCCAGTTTGCTGCAAGCTCGACAAAATATTTTGTCACCATCCATTACTAGTTCTGGATATGGTTTAATCCGTGAAGCAATGTTGTTCGATTTACTCATTGTAGGTATATAATATGTGTAATATTCGCAAGAGATCAACAATACTGGAGTATCGGACAAATTGCAACGACGAGAGAAGATTCTATTATAGGGTTACGCAATGGGAGAAAATACTTTGCAAACTACAAGCAAAATGTAGGTATGTATCCCACTCAATATCCATCCTCCATTGATAAACAAGAAACAAGTAATAAAATGGATTAGGACAGTATTTCAAACTTCAAACTTCAAACTGTCGGGCATTCCAGGCACAGGTCATTAGCTGTCCAGCTGTGAATTGTCGGTGATGCGTGTGCACTACTCGGAATTTCATAATCTTGTTTTGACCACTTGACAAAAATTTACAAATGATTAATGCAAAAGGCCAAAATATGCAAGATTATGCAAGTTTATGCAACTTTTGCAAAAATATGCAGCGAATACCCAAATACGCGATATATGCAATGACTAATAATTAGCGTTAATTAACTCTTATCAGTATAATTCGTCTACATAATTGACTATAGTCAAAGATATGCAAAAATTAAAATATATGCACTTTGCGTTTAATCCGCTCTTTATTAATTACTATTACGAAAAACAAATTATTTACAAAATACCATTGAAATATAACATTTAAAAACGAAGTACAATTGGAATGGTGTCAGTCTTGTTCAGTATGCTTGAAGTACAACAGTGTATTAGCTTGTTAAAAGCTATAAAGCATGTTTTGTTGCATTTTCAGCTCTTATTTTAAATTTAAAAGAAGTTTATTAGGATTTCCTTAATTTCTGCTCTTATGACCAAGAGAACAGTCTAGAGAAACAACAAAACATAGAATTCTTGATAAGTAATTCAAAAAATAGTATGGTTGGCGAAAGTAATCGTTTATAAACCACTGAACAAATCAACCATGTCCAACATACAACAAATATTATTTGTGATTACTACATTTTAAATATACTAATACAAATTGTAAGTACGGCTACGGTAAACCTACTGTCGAGGTGATTTCAGTGGCACAATTGGAATTTTTTTAATCCCGAATATTATCCCGGATCCAAGTACCATAAGAAGTAATTCGACTGTACACAGAAGGGTATCCGATGGAGCAGCCCCAGGCGCTTGTAAATGACGCAATGCCAGCTAGAACTGGTACACCTTCTTCTACGATAGTCAGAGGACCGCCAGTGTCGCCATAGCATGAACTTCTACCATCTTCTCCTTCCATACACATATTGGTATCTTTGATAACGTCTTCGGAGAAAAATGTCTTACATTTGTCGTTAGAAATTATTCTCGCAGATGTGTAACGCAAGGCTGGACTCAAAGCACTTGAAGAATCTAAGTATCTCCCCCAGCCAGATACGGTGCCGGTTACAAAGTCAAGATCGTCCTCGTCATTAAACAGTTCGATCTTATCAATAGCATCTAAAAGGAAAAGACAAGTTTTAACTTGTGGAAACGCCTATACCAGTTGGCTATAAGTAAATAATTGTAGATAAGCAAATGCTGATAATGAGGTGATAAACATGTTTTAATCGCCTACTAAATCGGATTTACCACGTGTAAAATTGTACCTGTATATGTGAGTGCTATAGGTAAATAAACAAGAGCAACATCGTTTGTTCTATACCAAGGATCCCAATCAGCGAGCTTTGTAAATTCAGTTGCTGTAAGGAAAGGCGGGTCAGCCGTCGTACCGTGGACTCGAAGCTCACCAACAACTACTTTAGCAGAAGTAGCTCTAAAAATTAATAGATTATAGTATGCCCTTAATTATAATTTATCATAATGATAACTAGAACACATTCCTATCACTTGCCGTCGGTTTCCTTAATATCAAAATTGAGAAAACAGACAGTTAACCACTTACATAGAATTGAGCATGGAATAATTTAGTGACATTATCGTATTAACTATGCTACTAAGTGGCTTAGACATCTTACCCATCGACACAGCTGGCGGCCGTTAGAATGGTTCTTGCGCCAATAATAGTTCCACCGCAAAAAACATCATTATCAAAAAATAGAGCGGCCTGGCATGCATATTAAGTTAGTTTGATAATTCTCATTTGTTAACAGCATGATTACAAACCTGATAAGGCAACTGATTCAGTACGGCTTCATCACCTTCAACTACTTTGGGTTCAGATTTTGGAAATCTTTTAGGCAACTTGTCGGGATTTTCGGGTCTGAACAAGCTGGCCTATTATTAAATAATTTTTTACGGTAATATTTCAAACCTATGTGGAGTTTTTAGTTTTACCTGAGCCACAGCAACGAACGCCAAAACAATGAAAAACTTCATGATCGTGCTACACTCTCGAGGAAACTGACAGTTTTATGAAATCTTCATCTTTTATATGGATTGTTTGCAAATTACATGTTATCAACAGAGATTAGAAAATACTTGCAAAATTGCGCTTATCAGAAAATGTTCTCTGCTCTGCGTGATACATGAATTATCAAATTTATTGTTGTTGCTGAAAATGTGAATTAAGAGATCAAAACTGGTTCATGTGTCAACTATAGTCTAAAATTTAAACGCAATACTTCCAGGAAGCTTTTAATTTTACATACCTAGTATAACTTTCATTATATTTCATGCGATTTATTTAATATCTTATATACAAAAGCATCGTACATTAGCTTACAAAGAAGCACGTTTTTCTGCAATCCAAGAAGTAAAAGGAGAAACCCTAGTGTAAGCAGATGGGAATCCAATTCCACAACCAAATGCGCTTCCAAAGGACACGATACCGATTTCCTTTACTGTGCCGTCTTCAACGATGACCAGAGGGCCACCAGAATCACCGTTGCAGGAACTTCTCCTATTTTGACCACTGAGGCAAATGTTGGTAGATTTGATAATGCCGTACCATCTGCTGCAATCAGAATTGGAAATAATTACATCTGAGGTGTATCGTAAAACTGGACTGATAGTGTTGGAAGAATCGGAGGGCCTTCCCCATCCAGATACAGTGGCATTTTCATCTTCAAGGCTGCTGTCCCCACTATAGAGGTCCACAGCAGCAACGGTCTCTCCTGGAAGTACAAATAATTACTTAGGACTTCTTCCTAGATAATTTATATTATTTTCTATTGGCACTAATGTGTAATGGCCTACCAACTTATACAATGACGTTTCGTATTAAAAAAATTATAATCATACTGTGCTTTTAAATCAGTAAAAATGGAAATAACATGAAATTACCATCAAGTGTAAGCGATTCTGGAAGAATAACGAGAGCAATGTCATTTGATATGGTATTAGGGTCCCAGTCTTCGTGAACTACGAAGTTGGTTGAAATAATGGACTGCTGAGAAGCTTCGCTTTCCTGTATTTTATGGCCACCAGCAACGACTTCGATGGATCTTGCACTAAAAAATTAAAATCAAAATTATAAACTGTAAATCTGTACATACATCAGTATAGAGCAGTTTGAAAGCACAATACGCTACAAAGTATCTGTAGACGACTGGACGAAAGGAAATAATTTTGAGTTAAAGTTGAAATTGTCATTTAAATATGAATACTTTTTCATGTTTCAATTAGGGTTTTATCATTAATTCTCTAAACGAAAGGGAATAGGGGATGGGGAATAGGAAGAGGGAATCCCACGACAAACAAGTGAATTTTATCAGAACATGAACATTATATTCTGTATACTTACAATATGATACAAACTTTTCTGAAATAATAAATTCTGCAATTTCACCACATTTACGCAAATTACATAAATGTTGGAATATTTTCCTATTCAATTTAATTACATTCAAAACAAGAAAAGATTCATCTTTTGAGAGTTGCTTATCGGCAGTTGTGATTTTCCCTGCCGTCTCACGGTTTCACTAATATTTCCAAAAAATCAATACAATGTTACCTCTTGCCTTTTATGTTCTCTTAGAAATTAATACACATAACCTTGACAGCGAACTAAACGAACTACTCGTACATCTTTAAAGCTCATAGCCTTATTTTTCTGTTTACTACTACGCTCTACAAAGAAAACTTACCCATCAGCGCAATGAGCAGCAGTTAGAATTGTATTGGCATCGAGAATCGAACAGCCGCAGAAGGAACCACCATCAATGAACAAGGCGCACTGGTACACAAAATTTCTTGTTAAATCACCTAACATGCCTACCTTAAATATTTAACACGTTGAAACAAAATTAACAATAACATTTACCTGATACGGAAACTGATGGGGGTCGGCTTCGTCGCCATTTACAATCCTTGGGTCGGTATCTTCTGGAAGAGCCCTAGGCCATGCTGTAAGTCTTTTAGGAGTGTATTTCGACAAGTCTCTGGCCTGTAAAAATTGTGGTACAAAAGTTTGACTGTTATACTTTTATGAAGCAACTTCTACCTTGATACGTTAAGGTCTTTGACTTACCTGAACAATAGCAGCGAAGGCAAGAACAGCTACAACCAAGAACTTCATGGTGGTGTTGTATAATGGCCTGTTATTGTTAGTGCGAGCTTTTATACCAGTTGGATATCTAATTCAAGTGGACTATCATACCCTCAACGTATATCAAAATCTTGCTTTATCATAATGGACTATCATACTCTCAACGTATGTCAAAATCTTGCTCTATCATAGCTTATTTAACTGATTACTTTTAATTATCATACACAATGGTATAATTTTTCTACAAAAATGGCGTAAAATTATAGAAAACAATGTACATTTCAAAAGAACAACAGTAACTTACATTGGATGAATTTGTTGACGACGTTAAGTACGTTAATATTTAAAATTTTATGAACTACAATTTTAGTTTTAAAAAATGTAATACCCTTTACCGAATATAATGTATTGCTACCAAGTTTCTTTGATGCCTTTATCAGTGACGAATTGAAATTTCTTCCTTTTCTTTTCTAATTATATATCTATTGTACATTTAATAGCATTTTGTGATTTTCTTTATTCCATTCCTATACTGATGATTTAAAAATTCTTAACATTAATGTGAGAGAAAATCATTTTGCCTAATTTCGTAAGATCTGGAAGGTTTTCTGTTAAGTAATTCATATTATTTGCTTATTTATTCTTTCAATCTCTAAGTTGTGGAAGTTTATAGAAATACAGTTTAAAAATCCAAAACCGTTAAGAAGACAAATCCACGTCTAACGAACGAATACCAACATCCGCTGGATGCAAGTAATTATAGGCAAAAAATTAGGAAATAGACTGGAAAAAAGTTATTTGTTTGTTTTATCTAATTATTTATACAAAGCAATTGAAACCGGGTGGCCAGCACGAGGAATCTGTCTTATCCTAAAATGTAAACGATACAAACTTAGCAAAGTTGTGAAATTCTACATTAGGGATATTAAAACAATATTTTGCATGCAAATAACAATAGTTTATTGCTTTCCAGGCTCTTCAATTTCTTCAAATACATAACAAGTATATAAAATTGCTTTTCACATTTTTAATGTAAAATTTGGGAGTTTCCTAAAATCTTAAAATTCTCACAAACCGAAGAGATATTTTCGGTATGTACCGCTGTGATATTATAATGGGGGCTTAAATACTGATTGGGCAAAAGTGCCATCTAAAAGTTTCATTATGATTTGTTGTGCGTTTGGTGGTTGGTGCTAAGTCGGAAGATGGGGAGGACTCTCAGGATGTTGGATGTAAGGCTGAAGTCGCGATGTAGTGTTGTGTAGATTGGTAATATTTAAAAATGGGGTTTGACAGCTTGAGAGTTTTCCCATCTCTCATAATTCTTGTAATGTCATTGGTTGTCAAGTAAAAGTAAGCTTCTAAATTCGATAAAATAATTGAATAATTCACTTTTGAATCGGGGTTGGAGGAAGACGTGCTTTTGTGGGCCGAAATAACCACTTTCCCACCGGTCGACGATAACTAAATTTAAATTGGAGATTACTTCTGTTTTTTTTTGAGTGTCATGGAAAATGTAATAGTTAAAAGAGAATAAAAGCATCATCAAATGAAATGTGAGTTTTAATTATCGCTAATGGAATTGAATAAGTACGGCATATCGGGAAGAGCCACTTTTTTAATTCCCTGAGATAAGAGCTTTGTGTGCGGGCTAGTTGACGTTAGTTTTATACCATGATTTTAATTACATAGCAATATATGTATGGATATCCCAATAATGCCAAAAAGAACGTATAAAAAAGAAGAGCAAAACCTGCATGATAGATAGGAAAAACTTCTGTCTAATCAAATATATGAAAATGCCATGGAAGAAATAAGATTAGCTACAGAAGAAAGTCGTGTGGAACAAGAAATTCCGTACATTACTGTAGATGGAGGTGCACAAAACGTCTTACGGCCATCTTCTATCTGGGGTGGCGTGTATAATAGGACTAAAAACAAAAACAAATGTTATACTTATGTAGGTATAAAAAATAAGTTTTGTTATGTGTGCGCTACAAGTAAAAACCAACATAAATGCTACAAAAATAACACGGGCTCCTCAACTGCTATGGAACAGACAATTACTGTTGAGGGATTCAATAAAAGCATAAAAGAGTACGGGATAAGGTATAAATATGTGGTAGGGGATGAAGATTCGAGCGTGTACACTAGAATATTAGAAAACTTATCATATGGATGCTATGTATCGAAGTTGGAGTGCATGTTACGAGGGCATTCACTTCCAACCTATACAAATTAGTGAAAAATACACATTACGATTGTACAGACGGAAATGTAATTATGTCAAAAATTGCTAATTTCAGTTCACTGATACGAACAACAATTGCACGTACACCTGAATTGATTAATTAGAGGTTGGACTTAAAAAAATCTGTAAATTACATTTCCGGAAATCACCAAAACATTTGAAAAGAAATGTGCAGCAAACAGGACGCTTCAGCAAGAATATTCAGTGAAATTATTAAAATATGCGGCAATTTTGTCAGAAAGGCAGACAAGCTAAGTCCTAATGTAACAACTAACTACGCTGAGCGCTACGGGTTGCGGAAAATTGCTCGAATTCAATTGCTCGAAAAACAGTTCCTCGAATGGAAAGTTCCTCGAAAATCAAGTTACTCGAATAACAGTTTCTCGAAAAGAAGATTGCTCGAAAAAAAAGAAATAATAAAAA
>JABXWE010045382.1:0-11764 GCA_014611495.1 Limonius californicus
GAGCTAATTGTACAAGAAACAAACCGTTACGTAGAACAGAAAAATCGCAACCACAAAATTGAAGTCTTTGAAATAAAAGCTTTTTTAGGCGTTTTGATTATTAGTGGATATATTCAGGTCGGTCTGGTATGATTGGGCGCCGCCGATTGGGCGCCAGCCGTTTCGGCGCCAAGCCGATTCGGCGCCGGTCAGTTCATACAAACAGTTTGAACAAAAATTTATTTATAGCAAAATAATTTTAAAAAAATTGAAAATATTAAAAGATAATTGAAAAAATGTGTTTTAATGAAAAGAGGATGTACCTACAAAAAATTTCGCATTATAAACTATGAAGTAAATTATACACAATTATACACTAAGCTTAACAATAAAAACACAATTTAAAAAAAAAACGCATACAAACAAAATAATACAAAATAATAGGTAAAAATGTCATTATAAAAGATTATTAATTAAATTTTACACAATAATTCACAAAATAAGAAAAAATATTTAAAAAAACATTGCATATACAAAATAATAAAAAATAGTAGGAAACAAATTTATTGGGCCATTTGGTAGTTATGAGCTATGCCGCGTAAAAATACAATAATCTCCTGATATCTAGATTAAGCAACTTAAGAGATACATTCTGAAAGCATTAACACGGCAATGCTTTCAGAATTAAACCTAATCCCCGTCATTTGATGGTGATTACTAAATACATACCTATTAAGAATTACTGGAATTCTCGAATAACGTGAAATTTTCTGCAAAGAAGGTGGAGGCATTCGCACGATAGTTCGGCAGCAAAAATCGAAAAAGACAAAGTTGTTACAAATATAAGACATCGTGCAGAAGTAACCGTGGAAAATACAATTCAAGTTGTAAATGAATGTACCATTGGTTTGTCGTAGGCTGCCCAAGGAGTACTCCCAAACTACGAGGCACTTAGAAAGATTGTAAGAAGAAAACGAAATGAGGTATTGTATTACAGTATTTTTATGGAATAAGTTCACAATAATTTAGAAAACGTTTGCAATATTATCTAGTACATTTTGTGCCAAGAATTTAATTTTTCTAAATTAAAAAACTCCTTTACAGGTAAATGCTGCACCTCCTACACCAGCAAATCTGGCAGCTCTTATCTTACCGGAATTCTACACCGTATATGAAGCTGAACCAGGTCTGCGGGAAAATTTCCTATTAGCTGACAGCGGTGCAGGGCAGAACAGAATATTAATTTTTGGACGTAGTAATGGTCTTGATATTTTACAAGAATCTAAGCAGTGGTATGCTGATGGGACATTTAAGTTAGCGCCTGCATTGTTTTCACAAATTTACATACTCTTAGCCGAGAAATTTGGGGGAGTTCACCCAGTTTTATATGCACTTTTGCCGAATAAACAACGCGCCACATACAATCAGTTATTTCAGATGATTAAGGAACTAAGACCCAACTTACAACCATCTGCGATCGCTTGCGCTTACGAAGCCGCAGCTTTTCAAGCCATGTTGGATTGCTTTCCAGGAGTCACATGAAAAACCATATAGGGCGATTACAGTTAATGAATATGTATAACAACAATCCCGATTTCTCATTCAAAGCCAGGATGATAATTGCACTGGCCTTTGTTCCAATTCCGGACCTCGACGAGGCTATTGATGCCTTGGCGGAAGATTTACCTGCCGAACTTCAGCCACGTTTAGAATGGTTCGAAGATAATTATTTGGGAAAGATGAACAGACGGCGAAATGGTAGGCGTCCGCCTTTATTTCCGGTCGACATGTGGAATCTCCACCAACGAACATTAAATGGTGATGATCGTACGAACAATCACGCGGAAGCTAGCCATCGGAGACTGCAAACAGAACTGGCAATGGACCACCCTACGCTATGGAAGCTAATCGAGGGCCTTAAAAAAGTGCAGAAAGGACGCGACATTTTTTATGAGCAACTCGTGGCAGGCAACAATCCACCGCAGAAATTAAAAAAATACAGGGATGCCGATGAAAGAATTTTAAGGCTAGTAAGAGATTACCAAAATCGGGACATAATTGTATTTTTACGCGGCATAGCTCATAACTACCAAATGGCCCAATAAATTTGTTTCCTACTATTTTTTATTATTTTGTTTTTATGCGTTTTTCTAAATAATTTTTCTTATTTTGTGAATGAATGTGTAAAATTTAATTAATAATATTTTATAATGACATTTTTTTCTATTATTTTGTATTATTTTGTTTTTATGTGTTTTTTTAAATAATTTTTTTATTTTGTGTATTGATGTGTAAAATTTAATTAATAATATTTTATAATGACATTTTTTTCTATATTTTGTATTAAATTTTGTTTTTTATGCGTTTTTTTAATAATTTTTTTTATTTTGGTGAATTATTGTGAAATTTAATTAATAATCTTGTTAAATGACATTTTTTCTATTATTTTGTATTATTTTGTTTGTATGCGTTTTTTTTAAATTGTTTTTTTTTATTGTAAAGCTTAGTGTTTAATTGTGTATAATTTAGTTTTTAGTTTATAATGCGAAATTTTTACTGTAGGTACATCCGCTTTTCATTAAAACACATTTTTTCAATTATCTTTTATTATTAACAATTTTTTTTTAATTATTTTTCTTAAATAAATTTTTGTTCAAACTGTTTGTATGAACTGACCGGCGCCGAACTGGCCGGCGCCGAATCGGCTTGGCGCCGAAACGGCTGGCGCCGTATCGGCGGCGCCGAATCGGCGGCGCGCAATCGTCCCGTTCCGTATTGTTTTTGTGCTTAAACGTTCGCGCAATTGTGATTCGACTTCTTCTTACCTTTCCCCTACGGTGTAGGGTTTTAACTAGAGTCCCCTACCCATTTCTTAAACTTTCTTCTGTTCCTGGCCATGTTGTTTACTTACGCGATTGTTTTTCGTCGTTTCTGCACTAGGTCTCTCATGTAGTCTTGCCATTGTATCCTTGGTCTGCCTTTTTCTCTCTTTCCCATTATCCTCGTCTCCGTTATTCTTCTGGGTATCCTATCTTCTGTCATTCTTTTTAGCTGACCGTACCATCCAGGCTGTTTCTTCTCCATCTCATTTACTATTGGGAGAAGTTTTAATTCATCTCTGATGCTCTTGTTTCTCACTGTGCCCCTTCTTGTTTTTCCTATTACTTTTCTTAAATATCTCATTTTAGCTGCCGTTATTTTGGATTTATGCTTTTACCTAGCATAACCCATGTTTCGGCGCTGTATGTTAAGATTGGGTTATATATGGTTTTGTAGATTCTTATTTTGGTGATATTTCTTATAGGCACTTATTTTTCTCTGTCAGTTTTTCAGTTAGTTTTTTTAGCGTATAGGTATGATCTTGAGTCTTTCTTCCAGCCCGGAAAGCTGCCTGTTCTTTCTCCAATTTGCTTTCTACTTCTCCTCTTAGTCTCATTTCTACTAATTTGGTATATACCTTAAAGGTAGTGATAAGTATACTGCCCGGTAGTTTTCGTAATTCGTTGTTTCTCCTTTTTTCTGGATGGGTATTATGAGGTTGTACACCCATTCATGTGGTATTGTCTCTGTGTCCCATGCCAGTTTATATATATATTGTAATGAATTTTGACTCGTTAGCTCGTTCGATGTCATATTTATAAGGATACTCGTTCATTGTTATGATGTCTTAGAATTCGGTTTCTTTGTGGTAAATAATAAAGGGCAAACCATAACGCAGATAACTTCTAGCTTGGTTGGAAACTCTGCGAAACTCGTATTTTGATATAAATCTATGACAAAAAGAATTATTGTTAAATATTCTTATTTATTATATATGTAAAGAAATACATATAGAAAGATACAATAAAATGCCTCGAACTCAATTTTAAGCTTATATTTAATAAACCACAAAGGAATTTGCTGCATTATCGGAACAGTTTGTGGAAATGTGTTTTGGACAATCGAGTACAGAGTGTGTTTAAGAGGTTGAATTTGGATTTGTATAATGTGTTTATAAAGTCAAAACTTGTTTGGAAAGTGACCCCGTTAAATTATGAACATTTTTATATTTTTTATTTACCTGTCAAAATAAGAATTTCAATTTTGTAATTTGATCCGAGTATCCATTGATTATATTTGTATAATTTTGGCATCGTTGTTAAGGAGATTTTGTCCATTGTTAAAGAGTTTTGTTGATAAAACAATGTAAGGAGAGCATTTTTGTAATTACGTGAGAGTACACGCATTTTTTGTTCCTGAAATTTAAAATTAATTTACTTCGTTTATTATAATAAAATACGTTTGTTAAAGTTATAAATGAGTTTCTTTAAATAAAGAGTGAGCTAGTTAAACTTACTAAGGTAAACTTCGAGAAATTTTAATCCAAGTCGAAGTTTGAAGAATTGGCGGCTGCACGTCGGAGCTTTGGGACGCTACTGCATCGCTACCTGAAGGCTGTTTTGAAGGTCAACGTCGCACCTAAAAATATTTACATATGGATGAAGATACTGCTCAATAAGGTAAACCAAACATTACATACATATGCAGGAAAATACGAGCGCATCAGAGGACAGAAGAAAACACCACCAAATAATTTTTAAAACTGTTTGAAATTTCTTTAAGAGTTTGTAAGGCATTTATAGGTTAATACGCATAACGGCTGACGTGTTGAATCAATTGAAATTCGCTGAGTATTTGGTTATACATTTTATATATCCATTTTCTCATAGAATTCAAAAAGGTTAAGGACCGACTTCTGTGACGTAGTAATCATGCTCAAGAGCTATACCGTGGTATATTTTTAAGTTAAGATTTGGCGGCAAGTTTTAAATTTGTCACCCGGCGCCCAATTATTATTATTTATTACAGTCTTCATTCAAATGATAAATATGATTGCAGTATGCAAGAAAATTCAATTAAATTACTAATTAATCTTATTTATCTTTGTTTCTTCCTCCTTAGTTAAATTTTATATAACAATATGTATATATCACAAAGCCATGTAGTCATTTTTTCTCCACCTTTATTTATTAGTTCTGGCGTCACATTATCCTCTCCCGCAGCTTTCCCGTTTCTTAGTGTTCTAATGGCTTGTTCTACGTCTTCTTTTGTTATATCGTTTCCTTTGTTAAAGTTTTCATCTATATCTCTTCTTTCTGTTTGATGTTGATTATTTAGTCCTTCCTCTTCCGTGAATTTGGACTCATAGAATTGTTTCCATGTTTGTAATATCTCTCTCTTATTCGAGACCACGTTACTCTCATTAGTTTTTATATTTCTTGTTTGTTTCCGCTGGCTTCCCTTCAGTTTCTTTACAATGTTCCAGAACATTTTCTGATTTTCTTTAAAATTTCTGTCTTCTTGTCGAATACCTCCCGTGACTCTGTTTTATCATTTCCTTTGTTTTGTTCCTTTTCTGGTGGTGTTTTACCTTGTCGTCTTCCGTTTTGTTTTGTTTATATTTCATCCCTGTTGTCTTTTTCTCTTTCACTTTCTATCTTGCTGTCTGTAATTTATCTTCTTTCTCCCGCAAGCTTCTTCTGCTGTTTTTAGAATAAATTCTCGCAGATTGTTCCATTTATGTCCCCAGCTTGCCCTTCGTTTTCTATTTCTAGAGTGCTTAATTTTTCTGTTAGGATCCTCTGATATACTTCTTGTTTTTTGGGTTTTTGTAGCTCTTCTAGTTTAATTCTCTTGTAGCTTCTCTGCATTTCTTTCTTTCGTGTTTTAAAAATGATATCTGATATCAGTAATCTATGGTCTGTTGATAGTTCTGATCCTCTTATAATCTCATAGATCTTATATAGGTTATATAATATATTACAGATTTATGCTGTCTTCCTTCTGCTTCATAGGTTATTTTATGTATCGTTTTGTGGTTGCCGAAAGAGTTTTGCAGAATCCTATTATTTTTTATGTGATTAAACTATTAACTAGAAATAATTTAAACGTATTGATTTAGACGGTAATTTAGTTGCAATCCGTACTTTCTATCGCAGAGAACTTAAATTTTCGAGTTGTGGCTTTTGTTGTACCTAAGCACAACATAAAATATGGTTTCGATTCAATTTCATAGTTGTAAATCGGAATATACTTAAGTACCTTACTTTCATCGCCAATCCTTATGATAGTATCCCGCCATTGCGTATCTACATACACTTAGTTTAAATGCATTAACAATTAATATATACAATAAAATAACTAATATTCTGTACATAATAGCATGCTACCATATTATGCATTTTTAAATTCGCGTCGCCTTACTGGTTCTTCCTATTAATATTATTTGGGAATTTAAAAAATATTCTTGTTAATTTAATTTCATTATGTCGCGTGATAAAATTATAACAATAATTATGATAATTATAAATATAAATTTTATAACGGAAAGTGCATAATCATTTAGTAAATAACTGTAAGAAATTTTATTTATCCAAAAATACAATAATGACAACACACAAGGGTAAATATTAAATCCAACGGACAGAAACATGTTAGAGCAGATGCAGAACTCCGTGCAGTTCTTCCTCTCACACTGTTTAGGCCTTTTAGCCTGTTCTGGCATACTCTTTCTTGGTCTGACCAGCTCTTGCTCTGCTGACAGATTTTCTTCCTGCAGCTATATTTGTATAGCTTTCAGTGGTATTCTATTGTGGTCTATTTCAACATATGATGTGTTCAATTTTGCATCAGTTTTCGAATTGTTCCATTCAGAGGTTCTATTTTTAAATGTATCCTTATATTCTCACTCCTCTGGTGATCTCTTAGTGTCCTCTACTCTTCGTAATTTCTGCTGTTTGAAGCTTATTTTTATCAGCTGTTATGGTATGCTATGGTATATTATGGTCCACGTCTCAATACGTGAGTTGCTACTGGTGGTGACATAGTTTTGTGCGTTTGTGTACACAATTCTTAAAATACTAAAAATGTTTTACATTTTTCAATCATATATTATTCCCTACTTTAATAAGTGCTTCCCGTCTGTGATCGATTCCAAAAGATTCCTGTAAATTGTCATTATGGAATTCTGCTGTATTTTATATTATTCAGAACCATTGACGGTAATATTAATTTTTAATTGCAGTCGATACAACTTGATAGGTTGTAAAACTATTTCTCCAAACGTATGTGCTGTTTTTTTCTGCAGACTAACGCAGATTATTAGAAAAATTAAGATAACCATTGAAAATAAGTCATGATTCGCCTAGACAAATATAACATATAGTCTGTCATCGGTATCAAGGTTGTCATAAACTATCGAAAAACCTGTTGACGCTTTGAAAATCTGAAGACAACAGACAGGACTAACCTAGCTACAAAGAGTAAAATAATTAATTTACACGTATTTATTATGTTAGGGTACAGTATTACCAACAAAATTATTGATAAGGGGTGAAAAACAAAACACGTGTCTTTAATTTACAAAGGTTATAATATTTACTAAAATGATTTAACAATTATCAGAGCTATCATTTGCTAAAGTTAGTTTTAGTTTGATACGCAATATTTTTAAATGCATAGCTAACTCGGAGGGTGTAATCATATGCTTCTTAATCTTTTGAGTCTAGAAAATGAGTTGATAGACCTAGATAGATTCTTTATAGGAATCTTCCAAAATCTTTAATAAATGGTGAAGCACGGGTTTTAATGGTCTAGCTATCATTTCGTTGGAGTTTTTGCTGCACATATAGTATTCAACATAAATGAAGCAGCTGGACAGATTTATAAAAATGTCCACTGTCCATGCCATACATTACAGCATAGTTTCAGAACATAATCAATCCCAATTAATCTGTAATTAATTATTTAAAATATAGGGTGTAATACATTATAAATTGTATGAAGTATTTGCTGGAAGTAGGATTTTCTTAATTTTCACAAATTTAACTGTTCCACACAATTTTGTATGTACATTTAAGACTGTTATTCCTTTACATATGAAGCAATAACCACATTGAACTAATAGCTAGAACCTCTTAAGCTAACCTGTACTTCACCACTTATTAATCATTCCGAAAGAACTTGGGTGGAATCCATCCATGTTTGTCAAATAATTCAGAAGCTTACTTTCACCCGGTTGCGAAAGACTAAGAAACTTATACAAAGTTAGTGATCCTTGTGGATGTTACATTATGCATTCAGAAATAAATATTTTGTGTTATAGAATAATTAGTAACAGTAGCAACTGACCTACACTATGAAGTCTATTAACTAATTTTAGTAAACGTTATAAACTGTATGGTATAAGGAGCGGCAAATATTTTGGTTTACCCATCCAAACCCCTATCTAAAATTGATTTTAATGTACTATATTAATAAAAGTATCTGTTTGTGGTAATAACTTGCGCAACAATTATTTTCAGACTTACATTAAAAACTTGCTGCACATCATCCAGGAATTCGTTTGTTAAAGCACTAAGCCTGCCTGGGGAATTTCCTTTACACGCAGCTCCGTCTCTAGAATATATATTAGCAAGTTAGTGAATTTGCCTTACGAATACACCACCATCAAATGATATATCTGGAAAGTTTGCAGGGAGTTGTACTGTACAAAAAATAATTGAATATTTCCATTTTGGCTGCAATTTCTCCACTTTCAATAGAAACTTATGCTGATGAGAAAATCATTTTATTCTTAACCGTGAAATAGCATCACATAGAAATATATTGGTAATAATTCTGCAAGGAGAAACCACTGCATCTTTATCATTATTGCAGCGTATAGTGTTCCATCTTAGGACGAAAGCTAACTTACCTAATGAAAATAAATTTAGTTACAATGAAAAGAGCCGTTGTTTGATTATAATTTGTGTCCTACGAATGGAAACGAAACTTAAAACTAGAAGCGTTTTAACAGAAATGTATTAACAAATGCGGGGAACATATGCAAATGACCAAAGACCAGTACGACAAAATCTGATTAAACATAGGCAACAAACGACTTGGACAATCTTATAAATTTGATTTAGCATTGCTTTCAACGAATTAAAGCCGCCTACACAATGAAATTTTCAAATAAACCCCTACTTTTAATTTACTTATTACTGATTCAATACTACTAGATTGTTCTATAATTATGAATTTCATGCATCGTTTAAAATTCATGAAGCCTCCTCCGCAGTCTGAAGGAAGGCGCCTTTTCTGGCGAGTCGTTTCCATGAAAAGCGTAATATATGAAATCTGATAAAGCTTATAAAGGATTTACACGACGCTATGAAGCGTCATCGTGACAATAACAAACTTTCGAGATTTCTATGGCATTGCACAGATCTATGGAAAATGAGAGAGCATTTCAGAAATTTAGAATTATTATGACAATAATTGTCAAATTCTTCTGTATAGTATAGAAAACCATAGGTAAATACTATACTAACCTCTGCATAATCTAGAAAATGTCTGTAGAATACTGTACATATATGTAATTGGTGATGTACATTTTGAATACGGCTTTCTTGATTAGATTCGTTCAGCCTACCTATCGAAATTGTATACTTTCGAACTTCGTAATCACGCACAGAAAAGTACCGGATTATTCAATCATATATATACTACAACATACAAAAAAGTAGCTGTAGCGTTCCAGTTTGGGTAAAGACTTTACCTAACTTCTTCTACCTTCCTTTGTGCCTCGTTCATTTTTATCATTCGCTTTCGCCAAATTTTTCACTTTCCTCGGACCGTATTCTTCATGTTTATCCTTTGCCGTGTCTTCCATTTGCCGGTTCTCAATTTTCTGGCCGACGAGCCCATTTACCTTTTGGAATTCTTCCCTTCTGGCTTTCTTCATTCCACTTCAACTGTTTGCATATTTTTCTCAACTCGAATAAAAAAATATTCTCTTCAAATGTAATTACCTTACCTAACTAGACTAGTCCTTGTATGTATTATATAGATTAATGTTAGTGCTTTTGTGGTTCTGTTTATATATTTTAGATTTAATGCTTTCACCGCCTCTCCGTTACCTTCATTCCATGACTCTCGGTTTGATCATCATTTATTGATTCAAATTTCTTGCTGACATTGCATCATCTGCTTCTTCTCTTGAACTTAATCTTGGTCTACCTCTTCTCATTCTTGCTGGCGGTGTCCACTTCAAACCTTTCCTGTCCGTCTATTTTTTGTCATTCTATTAACATGACTGAATTATACGAGGCTTGTTCAACTGAAACCCATCTGTGATCAACTTAGCCTTGAAAACAATTGCAATAATTCAAATGACGTTTGTTAATGTTAGTAGTGTTTGTAAGCAACACATTAATAAGTTTCTGGCGTTTGAATTTGATTCTGACTTAAAACTTTGATTTAGAAATGGTGTTTGTTGTTGACAATCCGTCCAAGTTTGATCAGCGTGCGGTCCTACAATTTTTATGCGCTTTGGGTGTGCAGCCATTGTAGATTCATACGCGAATGCAAGCAATATATGGAAATGCATGTATTGCGTACCCAACTGTAAAGGAATGGTGCCGAAAATGAAATGAGGGGGACTATGGATGAGCCGCGACCAGGTGCACGGTGTACTGCATTAACAGAAAGCAATATGGCATTGTGGAAGGCCTTATTAGAGAAAATCCTCGAATTTCAATTAGAGAAATTTCAGAAATTGTTGCTGCGAGTGTAGGATCTGTCCATAGTATTGTTCGTAATCTGGGTTACAGCAACGTTTGTTCGCAATGGATTACTCGTCTCATGTCTGATGAACAAAAATGCTTGCGAATGGGCTCATATCTGCAACATCTCACATACTATAGGCAAAATAGTGATGACTTTCTTCTGTCAATAGTTGCTACTGAGCAAACTTGGTGCCATTACTACGAGCCATCCAGTAAGTTTTCGTCGATACAGTGGAAACATTCAAGTTCACTACCACCGAAGATGTTTAAAGCACAACCTTCTGCAGGTTAGGTGATGTTAACATTTTTCTTCGGCCATGAAGGACTTGATAGAGTTTAAGGAACCTGGAGTAAATGTCAATGCAAATCTGTATAATGAAACTTTGAATAAGCTTCATCAAGCAATAAGACGGAAACGTCCAGGAAAATTTACGCGTGAGGTCATTTTGCTGCACGACAATGGTAAGCCTCATGTTGCTAATGGTAAAAGAAAATCTTCAACGAAATAAATGGAGGGTTTTAGAGCATCCGCCCTATAGCCCGGGTCTATCGCCTTATGATTTCCATATTTTTGGACCGCTGAATAAGGCGTTAAAAGGTCGGCATTTTGAGTCAGTCGCTGAAGTACAGATAGCTGTGGAGCACTTCTTCAATCAGCAGCCACAAGAATTCTATGAGCAGGGTATATAACATCGGTTAGTAAAACAATGAGATAGGTGCCTTAACTGTGACGGTAATTATTTATAATTAAATTGTTGAATAAATTTTTTATAAAGTAAAGATGGGTTTCAATTGATCACACCCCGTACTAGCTGTTTCCTTCCTATTCGTTATACTACTGTCCTTGCAATATCCATCATGTGTCTAATACTGTAATTTTGAATGCAAACCAAAACCGAATATAAATATATTGTACACGATTTGATGAACTCAGAATGGGTTGGCTATGGTCATACTATTGTTGACAACCATTATTAGAATCTTTTAGGAAAAAAGATAATTTATTTTATCTTTTAATTTAAACAAATAATTTTAATTCATACGAGTTTCTTCGGGAAAAATTGTAGGGTTCAGATCCTAAGAATAACATTCTTATGATTTTTTTTAAATTTAATTTTCACACTTAATATAATAATAAGATTAATATGCTACCGGTCAGAATTTTACAATACATTAAGTTACTACTTAGTATGACA
>JABXWE010045384.1:0-16052 GCA_014611495.1 Limonius californicus
TTGACTGACTGACTATTTGCTCAGTTAATACAAAATAAGAAAGATGAAGTGATAGGCCTGTATACAGGGTAGTTTTCTGAAGATGCAAGGTGAAGTCTTAAGGGAATTTTAAGCTACAGCTGAGATACCTCGAAGCGCAATCGTCAAGGGAAACCCGCAAGCTGAGATATCTCAAACCGCTGGGCAAGTGAATGGTTAATGAACCTTGACGCTGCATCTGAGACATTTAGAAGCGCAATCTTCAAGGGAGGCCGGTAACCTGCTGAGATACCTCAAAGCGCTTGGCAGATGAATTGTTAGTGGAATTTGACACTGCAGCTGAGATACCTCGAAGCACAATCGTGAAGGGAAATCCGTAAGCTGCTGAGATACCTCAAAGCACTGGGCAGGTGAAGGGTTAAGGAAACCTATAGAGGAACTTAACGTTTAGATCAAGAATCTATTCACAACAACTTACTTAAGCTTTTATAGGCCAGAAGGTGGGTCTTGGATCGTGAGAACCTACTACACGTGTAGTCCAGATTATAGAAACAACACGAATTCTATGGCCCCATTAATTCTGGAACTAATAATTTTTGTAAAAATCAGTTAATTATAGGGAGAATCTGAAGAACCAAACTAAATATATAACTTCCATAATATATCTATTAGTGGAATATCACACATGAGGGTATAATTCAACAAAAAAATCATTTAGGAAGGTTATGGACTAAACTAAACCAATCATTTATGATAAGAACAGACCGCGCTAACGACAGCTGTCATTGAATATCTTACGTACTTGAGATCAATTAATTCGAAAACATATTGTTAACCTAAAAACGTGAAATAAATAGCTGAAAGAAAACGCTGAAAAGGAATGTTTTAAATATGGAAATTCACTACCGAGTGGGTAGTTATCTTACAATTCCATTCAATTAGGTTTACGAACGGCCATTCCCAAGATCAATGGTGCTTGATTTTCAAACGCCAATTAAAATTCATTAGCAATTACATTTAACATGAAATATATATACGAGTACAAATTAAAAATTATAATTATGAGCATAATGTCCTAAAGTTCAACTGTCTGTGAGAATATAAATATAATCGCAAATTCGGGCCGCTACAGTAAAAAGCTTATTCCGGAATCCAAATTGATGTCATGGTATAAGATCCCTTTCTTCTCTCTTCAGTATTAGCGCTTCAAAAAATTTTAATAATGCTGGAAGCAGAGAGGTTGGTGTATATCCTTGTACGTCGTTAGTGTCCTTTCCATGTTTTTGGATGATTTTCACTTTTGCACATTTCCCAAATTTAAACACCAGTCTAAGTTTAAGAGTTAAATAGTTTGTTAATTGTACTATTGCTTTTCTAGTAGGTTGCTTTAATATTTCTACATTGTGTAGGGCAAATCAGAGGCGGTCACGCTAACACTATGATTATGTTACTTCAAGATAGAAACAAATAAACACTGTAACCGTTGCTTACAATTATTAAATTGGAATTCTTTGATAAAAATTGTAGCGGCCTAAGATACTAATGTTAATAGTAACTAAAAGGACAATTACGATTTTGTATACCTTTAGTAGATGCCTGGCCCTAATATAGTTTTTTACCTTTAGACTCAATAGTGAATCACGATACTGACCCTTCATATGTATTAATGCAGTAATAGGTCATACAAAATATGGTATACGATAATAATGAGTTATAATGTAGAACAATATATGCTTAGTTTCATATGAAATTCACCACCCACTAACAATAAAGCTACCTGTTTGAAAATTTGCTAAAATAATGTTTGATTATTGCGTATAAAATGATCACTATTTCCATTAAAAAATCAAGTGGTTGTGGTGTTGGTCTACTGTCTCCCATCAACTTGTTGCTTAGAAACAAAACAATATCTAGTAAACATTAATTAGTTATTTCGAGATTTTGTTACAATTTATGACAGAACTAATGTTTTAAGATGCCTCAGCAAGACAACGTAGAAATTTTAACCACATTTCCGATTTTGATGGAGGTCGAATTATCGGCATGAAAGAAGCTTACATTTCGTGAAATTGGTAGAAAGGTAAATCTGGATCACACTACAGTTGCACGAATATGGTCTGTTTGGTCAGAAGAAGACATTCAGCGACATCGTCCAGCTGGTCAATGACAACAATTTACAGAAGAATCTCTTCTTTTGGACTGCTGTCCTACTTTCCATTCCAACGGCTCCCTTTAACTGCACATCGCAAGGCTGTTAGGCTTTCTTAATGTCAAGAGCGGCAGCATTGGAACCAGCAATGGAACGACATTTTCTTCAGTGACGAATCAAGATTTTGTTTGTGGGCAAATGTACGTCGATATCGAGGAGAAAGACGAAATCTAGAGTTTGTTGAAAGACGCCATACAGCGTTAACACCTCGAGTTATGGTTTGGGGTGCGATTTGTTTCGGTAGAAGATCACCTCTTGTGTTCGCCCCAGGCCCTTTAAATGCTCATCGCTATATTAATAATATCCTGCAATCGGTGTTAGTACCATTCATGCAGAGGTTGCCAAACGATATTTTCCAAAAGGATTACTCACGTCCACACACTGCAAACATTACCAGAACGTACCTCCGGCAAGCACAATTGCAAATGTTTCCTGCACGATCACCGGACTTACGCCGATCGAATATCTTTGGGACATGATGGGCCGGCGACTAAGATTATTGCCAAGAGCTCCTAACAACTTAGACGAGCTGAGACGCCAACTTGAGGGTATATGGAACGACATACCCCAGGAGAACATGGACCACTTGATAGAATGCGTGCCACTACGTGTAAATTCATGCATTGCTGTTCATAGCGATTTTACATTACTGAATGAAACATTATTTGAGCAAAGTTTCAAACCCGTAGCTTTATTTTAAATGGGTGGTGGTGCATTTCGTATGAAACGAAGTGTATAATATAATTTATAAGAAAGTCCACTTCCCAATAGCAATAAGCAATTTCTAAGAGAATTTAAAAGAAATATTGCAGCCTTGATTAATTTCGTACTGTTTTTTTCCATTATCTTCCTAAATGTATCCCTTTCAAAATAAAAAGATTGTTTTTCAACTCTAAGTCAAACAAACAAAAACAATGAAACCTGAGTATAACATTTGATACATTTTTATTTGCGCTTAATGGCAAAGTTTACTTTCGAAAGGCGTTTATTTTGCTTTCTTGTTAAAGCGTTCAACGTTAAAAGCTACCTTTTCACTGCCAAAGGCAAAGCTGATTATATGTTTAAACTCTAAAGACTAACTAGCTTCTTCTGCATAGAATATCTCTAAGTACTTATCATTTGAGCGCTAAAAATGCAAACTTGAGAATGTTAACAAAGTTATTACTAATTATCGCAATTAGCAACTAGTTAGAACGAATATTTCATACCTGACTTAAAGCGAATATTTAAACGTTTGTGCTGTTCTCATTACCTATAATGGAACTAATATACACAAAGAATTGAATTAAACAAGCAGCAACGTATGGCTGATGACCACTTTAAGTATCCTCTATATGTTATGCTCGCCATATTTTCATCGATTTGTTAATTGTATTTATACGACTTTCGCAACTGCATGCTTATTATTCTTCTAACTCATCTTCATGACCATGAGAATTTTAATTTTATCTAGCTGACAAAGAAATAAAACGTTTCATAGTTAGTTTCTTTCTGCTTGCTGCAAACTTCCTTTTGTTAACTAAGAGCTCATTCTCAGGCTTCAAACAGCCCTAATAACCAGGAAAGAGCTCTTTCTAAACCGGATTGATACATTTCCCTTAAGAAATTGAGTTCCTTCACCCTTCGATAATACTTATCGAGCCTATCGCGGCATCACAAGCTCCTTTGTGGGCATTAGGACTATTAGGTGCTTGTCTTATGTTCTTGTGGTGATCCTCGTAACCCCTATCGCTGCTCGGATTGTCAGATTAAGTTAATTTAGGCGCTGCGAAACCCATAGATATTCGCAGAACGCATGATCTCGTTTGCCGGTTGTGACCTTTCAATGTTAGGAATAATTAGATAGCAGATTGACGTTTACATGACATGTGCGAGGCCCTTCCCTGACAGCACGCTACAGGATTTAACATCATCAACTTTAATTTAAACTTTCATTGGTTAAACATATACAAGCGCGTGTTGCTTCAGCATTTAAAAAATATTCATACGTTTTACTTGTTTGTGCTATGTAGTGACACTGACAAGCTTCACGGTGTAATTCAACAAAGCCTACGGCTTGAAAGATAAATTATATTTTATTTAAATCAAAAAGCTTATTACATTCACGATCTTTTAGAGCTTTTGCTTGTATATGATATATTATGAAAAAATTGATGAGCTTTACATGGTAAACTGATAATTTCCTATTCAAGTCTCAATTTTTACGTGCCGTATTCGCGATTAATAAGGGACGTTCCATTAATTTTACTGAATGACTTTTCAAGGCATTGATGTTAGCCGAGTTTGCATTGAAGGCTGTTATTTGCCAAGAAGTGGTATTAAGGGGCCCTTTAAACGTTTATGCTTAAGATTACCGAGCCGCACTGTAACCCAGTTTGCCCATTTAAATACACATAGTACATCACTGAGTTTACTACCAATTTTATTTGCTCACCTGACCCAATTTGTGGACTTACTTACACGCCGGTCTTAATAACTCCGTAAACATTGCTGGATATTAATAACACCGATGCTATTATCATCTCTAGCAACAGTTTAGGTTTGAACTTGACTTTTTCATAAACTTAACTTTACTATACTATTGAATTAATCCAAAAATTTTTACAAAATATCTGATACAATATCATAAACATTAGTAAACTTCTTTCTAACTCTAGATATTTTTTTATAATTATAGACTATAGTGAATTGTTTTAAACTCAAGATAATTGTATATACGGCCGTGAAGAATCTGAAGAAAGCCCTAAGCGGATCAACTGAAAGCTATACTGAAATATAACAATTAGTAAATCCTGCTAAGGTTACACTATTTTGTTGCGTATAAAATATTCTGAAACTTACGAATGAAAAGAATTTTATACAATAACGGCTAAATTATCAGTAGAACACTTAGTTTACAATTGAATATATTTAAAATAACACTCAAATTCTAGGCGGTATTATAAATCTTACCGAACAATGCGAAATTTAATTAGTTTTGCCGTTGAAGTTCTCTGAAAATACCATCACTTATTCCCAGTCTTGCTTATTACCGGATGTCCCAATATTTAATTATTTGGACGAGACCATGACTTGATAGACGTATATTATCTCTCAAACAGTGCACAATAAATGAAAGTTAGGCAAACCTAAAACTTTCTGTTAAATAGGTTGCTTGTTTATTAAACATTATGAAAGAAGATGATATTATACAAGAATATACGGGCATTTTTTGTGTAACATCTTAGGATATGTTCCCCACAGAAGTTTATTTGCTACGACAAACGGCAATTAAAAATGTGTGGCTCATTATCCACTACTTCAGCCGCTGCTGCAACAACTTCATATGTAACTTTTGCCTACCGGTCACTTTGGTTTTGAACAAATTTGCCCTTTTCGTGAAAATGCGTCAGGTACGCCTTTAAATATTATCTGTAGCCGTACAAAAACAACATTTGGAAACTCTTCATGGTATTCTTTTAGGTAGTTTCCCAAAATATGTCCAAATTCCTCAACCCCTAAATCAGTTCCGAAGCCGTAACCGTAATTTAGTCACCTGACGCTATCGAGAATTGGGTTTCTGAAAAGGACGATTCTGGAAAAAAATATACCAACTACAAACAGATAAGGACTCATAAATCACAGCAAAAAGAAAATGAAAAACATCGCAAATAATATCACAATTTAGAAGAAAAATTTGTGTGGTACAACTGGAAATAAGTTCAATTAACCATAACCTACCCCTAGCGTTTTTAGTTTCAAAATCCGGTTTACATGGAATAGTAAACTAAATACTACTCCCGAATTTGATAGAATAAAGTATTAAAACATTAAAATCTTCTCGTTGTTATTAATGTACCGAACCGTGTGTGATCAAATAATTTCTGTTCTATTTTTTTTTTCTGAAGTTTATGCTCGGAATTGAATTTCATCACGACTAGAAACTAATTTGAATGTAACAAACCAACTTTTTATAGACTTAAATTTACTTGGAAATATATTGACTAAACATACCGAACCACACAAGATTAAATTACTTTATCCTAAAAAACATCTTATAATTAAGAACAGAATACAATAATATACAGACTAGATCTGCTTCTGTTTGGTGATTGATTTAAAAGCTTGCAAGGCAATGCGGTAATATCGTTACGTAACATTGCCGGACCGTGCCGAATTTATGTGTAAACGTTTTTGTCTCAAAACTTACCCAACCTGGTGGAATTAAATGGAACCATCATTGATTGTGCTATGTCGTAAATTCAATACTTGTAATATTAGATTTAAAATGAATTGTTCATTACGTACTCGATTTTAAATTAGCTAAACCTACCGATACAAAGTTTCATTGAAACTTCGGCAATTCGTTTTGTAATTCTTTGCATGCAGATTACTTAAGAGTTCTGGTTACAAATATCCAGATTATAAGCACTTAAATTTGCTCGAAGTTTGTATAGAAACTAATCGTATATGTATTTGAATCTGCTTATATTAACGGGCCGTGCTGAATGCTTTCTTAACTGCCTTATAATTAATTGGGTCAATTAATGTATTTCCGTCAAATTCTATTATTCTATTCTATTAGGGCTATTTAATTTAGGTACCCTAAATTGGAGTCTGATGACACTGAAACAACACTTAACAGTTTATAAGAAATTATATTTGCATTTCACTAAATGCATTAATTAAAAAGGAATTTATTGTCTTGTAAAAGCGCTTCCCCGTAAAAATATATTTCATGCATTCTTGCCATCCTTTATTAAATTTGTCCCCCACTTGTTGAATATGCAGATCGACCTAGCCTACTTTCGCGCTGCATTAATTATTCCCGTTGTTGCGATTCGGCCCTTGCAATAAAACTAGGTACTGCACGAAAAAATTCCGATGCAAAACAGGGTGATTATTAAAAATTTATGCGCCAACAGCGAAGTCTAAATGAACCGGAGTTATACGTATTTGCGGTCACGGTTGTTATTTTGCACGGGAAGGTCGAAAACTGCGGGAGTTTCGTCTTGCAGAAACTTGCAGGATTGAATTACATGTTCTCATTTATAATTCTGTGTGTAGCGGCTCATGTTTACACCTTATTAAAACTTGAGTGATATGTAAACTACGAAGCTGTTCGGTTCGATGTGTTTGCCTTTCTAACTTATGTGTATCGGTAATGGGCTAACAAACCTATTTTCCCGTTAGGGTGTTGGTAACCAATTCTGTGAAAAACTTTATTAATATTCCAGATTTTTGACTGATAAGTTCGTTTTTGACAAACCATTTGATTTTTTCGTAAACTATAATAGCATGAGCTGGGTTCGCACTAAATACACAGATAAATAAAAATGGACGAAAAATGGGGAGAAAGATAAATTTAAATAAAAGAAAATCAAATCCTCGATTCGTTCCCATTCCTCTTGTTAGACGTACTTTCCAAACGAAAACGCGAAGCGTTCACCTATAATGTATGAATGGAATTTTCATAGTCTGGTGATCACTAGATTATTGTCATTTCTGAATCGTATGTGCAACGCTTCTCGGGAAGTTCAATAAATCTCCGAACGACACGCCTGAGAAAAATCCGGTTTAAAAAGGAATTATGCTTGCTTAATCGAAAACTGAGATCTAAAGGGTTTTCCTTCCTTTATTCATGAATTTCTGGTAAATGGATGAGAGTTTCAGTCTAAGTTGAACAAACATACAGTGTTTGCTGTAAGCTACCAACCGTGCCGAACTTTTTTTCTGTTTTTTAACTCATTCATTCCTACTACCGCTCATAATTTAATAGGTTAACATTTTAGTTCAACAAATTTTATGAAATAAATCTTTTTCTAATGATTTTTATTATTTTATTTACAAGAAATGTTCAAAATTATCTCCACTGTGTTCGATACACAAAGCCGCACGTCGTAGAAGAGATCGATGCGTTCTTAATATGGTTGTTGGGTTATTCCTAATAATATCTTCAGGTTACTGTATTCTTTGGTGTAATTCTTCTACCGTGTGCACTTCAGTTGCACAAACAATCTGTTTCATGTGTCCCCAAAGATAAAAACCCAATGGAGTCAGGTCCGGCATACCTGGTGGCCAGACTACAGGTCCTCCTACTCCAATCCATCTTCTCGGAAAATGTGCGTTAAACTTAGCTCTAACACGAAGACATTGATGTGCCCCATGGTGTTGATACCACATTGCGCGTCTAATATTTAATGGCACATCTTCCAGTAATAAGGGTAAAGAGGTTTCTAGAAAATATTTGTGATTCGCACCATTCAAACGGTGTGGCAGTTCAAATCGTCCAATCAGACGATCATTAAGAATACCAGCTATCATATTAACACTAAATCTATCTTGAAAATGTGACCGTCTTCTTAAATGGGGATTTTCTGCAGCCCATTCCTGAAGATTATGATAATTATTGATACCATCTCGTGTGAAAGAGGCTTCATCGGTCCATACAATATGCGGTAGGTTTCGATTATTTAGTGCTCAATACAAAATCTTAAACGAGCTTCAAAATCATTAGCTAGAGCTTGAACTCTTTGATAATGATATGGATGTAAGCGAGCACTTCTTATTATTCTTCAAACCTGGTTCCTACATATTGCAGTCGTAATGCAATTCTTCGCACACCTGAAGACGAGTCTTCTTGTAATAAATCAATTTGCTCATCATTGTTTATGGATCTACAGAAAACTCTTTGGCCGACTGCATGTCTTGCATTGAAAGTGCCATGTTCCCTCAGCTGACAATGTGAATTAATGAAAATTGCACGCGTAGACAGTCTTCTATTGTGATATCTTCTACGATATTGTTGTTGAGCTTTTAAAACATTTCCATCACACAGACCGTACACCTAAAAAATATCTGCATATTCTTCATTTGTAAATAACATTGGCATTGTGAATCACTTGTAAATGAAGATGGGAATAAGAATACAAGGAAGAAGCCAATAACTTCAGTATCACAGTAATAAACTGACAAATTACAAACAATAATTTGGTAAAAACGATGTTCAAATGTTACCGAACAAAAGACGCGATCATGGCAACTAGCTCAGTATGTCAGAAATCCATTGCACTAAAACTTTGGGTAGATAAATTAATAATAAACATAGCTCATTAACGGTTGCGTTTAGGACATATGTTTATATGAACTTTTCGCCTCGAACTAACTTCTGGAATTCATCATTGAAATATTTCTGGTACGTTTTGGGAAACACCGTATAACCTTAAATTTAGCGAAACACTTCATGGTGATTACTAGGACATGGGGAATTACAGCACTCACTAGTTATCTGTCTGATTATTCGAATATAGTAGAATAGAATAGTATCACCCCTACTACTCAAATCCAGTTAAAAGTTGTGCGAGAAATATATCTAGCAGTAGAGTATCTTATTCTAAACGTACAAATTGCAGCGTCAAATGCCACAAATAACTTAAAACAAAGAAAAAAGATTTACATGTTCTTCCGAACATACCGTATCTGTTTGCAAAGAATAGGAAACTTATAAAAACTTGGCAAACGACAAGTCTTTGCTGAACATCTGTCCAAAGTATTTTCACAACATCCCTGAAAACATACTAGATAGCATTAATCAACTTCGCTAATTTCTGAAAGCTCCTCTACGGATATCACCACCAATTTCTGTTTTCTCTGCTAAATAAGTGCTGCATATAATCCATAAAAAATTCTCTTTCAGAAAAACCCCTGGATTTGACCAATATCAAAGGTGATAACTTCCAATAAGAGCTCTTATTACAGATATTTGCAACTCTATCGTAGGTTACTATCCAACTCAATGGAAGCTGGCACAAATAATCCTAATTCCTGAACCGGGTAAACTCTGCTGCGAAATTGAGTGGTACAGATCAATACTTGCAGTGGTATTCAAAATGTTGGAAAGGTTACTGCTAAGAAGGCTAAGGCCAATCATAATAAAAGACACGGTCATCATTAATTTGGCTTTCCAGAAAAGCACCTGCAAAGCAGTTGAACAAACACATCAAGATACACCCACCAACGACCAAGTCCTGCTAGCAGGAAGATACTATCCGCGGCATTTTTGAACATTTCGCAAGTGTTTGATAAGGTATGGCACGATGACCTCTTCTACAAAATCAGCCTGCTATTACCCCACCCGTATGCCGTAGTGCTAAAGTCACACTTCATCGATCGAACATTCCAAGTAAAATTACCTAATGTCAAATCAGAATTTGCCCCAGAAAAGCGGGAGTGCCCCAAGGCAGTGTCCTGGGATCAGTGCTCTATCCGGTACACATAGCAGATCTGTCAACGAATGCAAAACGGTTACAGCAGATGTTACGGCTATTCTGCCATTCCATGACAACCTGATAGAAGCACCACAGTCTCTTCAAGAAAACCGTAATGAAATGCAAAGCTGACTAACAGTGGCGAATTCGAGCCAATGAAAATAAATCTACGCACATAACCTTCACTAATAGGAGGGAAACATGTCCCTGAACAAGTTACCTGAAACGGTAAGAACCTACTGCAAGCCGATTTTGTGAAGTACCTCGCAATGCACATCGACTGACGTCTAAAGTGGCGCATACACATGAGGAGCTAAGGAAACAGGTAAACCACCAACTAAGTAAAATGTACTGGTTAATGAGTAAAAAGGCAAAATTGGCTATGGAAAAACTAGTTATATACAAATCAGTCTTAAAGCCTGTTTGGACGGACGGCATTGAACTGTGGGGTATACGAGTACCTCGAACATAGAAATCATTCAAAGGTTCCAGTCGAAAGTCATCAACTCGATTAGCCACCGAGACCTTAAAATATTAAGTTAGTGATCCAAATCAACAGTTCAAAATATCTAAAAAAAGTTGGGAGAAACAGTCAAACAACTTGGCCATTACCCTATTGACAACGGTGACACCCTATTCCGACTGAAGAAAATCAGACTGTAATAAAAAAAACCATAATATCATACTCGTATATAATCTAAAAAACGCCGAACCGTTGAAGTGTGATATACTAGGGCGTGCGGAATAAAAATTCTTACTGTTTATCTTTCTGATTATTCAACCGCGCTGTTTGCAGTAATATGATATTCACATACAATCTAAAATTTTACGAATTGTGGTTGCCATATTCTGTGCATCACTTCTATTTTGGGTTAAAGTTTATCCACTGATATTAAGTTCAATTTTAGACTAACTGCCAAATTGATTTTGCACTAATTATTGTTGGATGTAAACAGCGTACCGAACTCAAGGTTTTTTTATAAGCATATTAGATACTAATTCCTATAATTAGCAAACCATGTTAAGCATCAAACTGTAGCCATATTTGTTTGTACCTTTATAAAGCTAAGACTAGTTAAATGAAACGTATATCATCATCTAATATGTAGAAAAATGCATAGAATTCTGTTTACAAATTTTAAGGGGCTACTAATGTAACTCAAAATATGCTAAAGTTAGCGTTCTCTATCGTCACCGTGGCCATGTTAATAAATGACCTTTCCATTTGCGGTTTTTAATGAATAGTAGACAACATATCCAAAAATGAAATCGTCATTAACAGCCTTTTTGTCCCACTCCTGGGCATCGACCTCTTCTATACCACGTGTTTCTCCTCAGCGCTAAGGTAGAAACACGGGAGACCTACAGACCTACCTAACGTCGAATCCGAACGACAGATATTCCAGGGATTTTTAGCATTAAGATCTGCAAGCCGGATTGGAAAATTGTGTGTGGTGGGTGCAGACAAGATTGTTATAAATCTGCATAGTAATACTTAGGTTTCGAACCCAAGCCAGAATCGACGTTTTACTCAGAAAGCGAGCGCTCTACCATTCAGTTACCACCAGGGAAGAATGAAATAAGGTAAAAAATTATTTAAAATATTATAAGAACTTGTGACAAAAGTAGTGTAAAAATATGATAAAATCAATCCATAGTTATCACATATATGTGGAATTAATTTATTGAACACTTTTCACCTTATTAAAAACTACCATCCTTTAAGAACATCATGGACACAACACCAATCTCAAAATGTATCTGCTTTTCTCACAATCAGAACAGTGCCAAGAATTTGTTACGAATTTACTTTATCGTATAATATACGTACCGTCTTTTACATTGGCTACAGTTCGTTTTCCAGCATTGAGGTAGACCGTTCTATGCAGGACCGGCGCGTGGGGTGAGGCAGTCGTCTCAGGCAACACTTTCAAAAGGGCGACATTTGCGTATTGCGTTTTGAAAGAAATTTTTGTTCATTGCGCTGTAGAACAACTTGGTAAATTGTAAAAATAAAACAATTTCAAGTAGTTAATTTCTTTATAAGAGAAAACCTCCCTAGCCCGACTAAACATGGTAAGCAGTCGATAGTAGTCGATGAAGTATGTAAACTCTTGTCGTTATTTAGTACATATTTGTATAAATTCCAAAAGGAAAGATTTACCCAATTAAAAATCACAGGAAATTAATAATGGTGAGGTTCTACAACCCATGAAGGAGAGCTGTCGTATCCCGACCTTCCGTACCAGAACCCAGTGTTCCTACCACTGGACCACGCTGGCGCTACTACAGTAAATTACAATTTACGCCGTTTAATGGGATCACATCAGGACTTGGAGTTTTTGATAACAATAACGGATTGGTAATAATACGAGGTGAAACCATTCTTCTGTTGCAACAAGAATGTTTTTGCTGTTTCGTTTCCTTAAAGTTCTTTCACATTCTGGAGCATCAACAAGCTATCTACAAGTGGATCACTGACATTAGCGAACAAGGGTTAAAATGCAGATTCCATTTGATCGTCTTTCCCACTCCAATTTCTTTTAGTATTTAAATTATCATTTTACATTGTAGCGTCTTCTATTTAAACACTTTTGTTTTTAGTATTACTCAAAATTGGCTGCGAAATGTTTACTTCTGATACTACATTACGATGGCTTATTCTCGTTAACTTAGTATCTGTTCCAAATTGTTATTTTTTGATTTAAACTAAGATCACGTCTCTTTTTACGTCAGCAATTACAAAGGGTTAAAATAGATCTTAGTTAGCTGCTACCAACCAACCTGCAAGCTGTTAACTTACGAAAGAGCGGTCCGGATGCACTCGAACTTAAAAATAGAAGCAAAAGAATGCATGAATGCATTGAAGGTTATTGCACGTGAATAAAAACAATGTCAAGAAGAAAGTGATAACATAAACCGAAATTATGATTACTATAAACAATGTTTTTCCTATGTGGTCGTATACATATACGTCCGGCCCGTTCTTTGTGAAAATGCAAAAAAGGTACCGAATGATAACATTATTCGTGATTCCAATAAGCGGCCTACACTGTATTTGAAATTATATGTGATATCCCATCCTTAGTTAATAAAAATTTAAAAAAATTGCCTGGACTTATATAAGATTAACGGTTGCTAACAATTCTGATATAGATGCGTTCAATTTATTGAATAATCTTTTAATTATCATAAATATTTAAAAGCAGAGAATGTCGTCACTAGAAATTTTAAATTAAGTATATTCACAAAAAAATTTATTTGATAATTTTCCAAATATTTTTATATCATTGAGAATTCTGCCTGCCTGTGTCCGTTGCTAGTGATGTACGATGTTTCTCAAAAATAAAAGGAATTAAAATTTATTTACGTTCAGCAATGGCGCAGGAATGTTCGACAAAACTAGCTATATTATCGATTATACAAAAAATATCAACAAATATTAACTTGAATGAAATTTTAAATGAATTTGCTTAGAAGTCAATCGATATAATGTTCCGGTTTTTAATATATACTTTAAGACTTCATTTATTCAGTATTTGTACTCATGATAAAATAGTTACAGTTTCGTTTTCGGTCAGTAATAAATAATCGCACATACTAAATTTTTCGTAATATTTTATTCAATTTCTACTGCCACATTACCTATAAAAGAAGTTTTATTTTTTTCTTTATCTTTATCCTTCCGACAACTCCGTAAAAGGGCGGCGTTAACCTGGCTTACCTCCGGCGGCTATTTTAGACACGCCGGCCCTGGTTTTAAGCCCCGTGATAGACAGAGACACGATATAATGGTTAGTGGATGTAAACAGTTAAATTAAAATTTAGGTTGCTAGGTCGCTTTAGGATACCCTTAAGCTGAAATTGTTTTGATTATCAATTAACATTCGCTAGATCGTGTTGAATATAAAAATTATTAATACATATTATTCTAAATACTGGGCCGTGATGGGTTAGATAAAATCAAACTTTTAATTAATGTAATATATTTTAAACTGAATTTTGTTAAATCTTGCATTGTTTCATTTCAAATATTTTCTTCAAATTCAAACGAACATTTTGTGATAATAATAATTACATTCTTACACGCCTTCCGAATGTCCAAATTTACAGGCCGTGCCGAATTCGGCGCTTATTATGTTTGAATATGTGTAGCTTATTCAAGGATAAAATTAATCCAACCCCGTCTGGTTAGTTCTAGCCCTCTTAAAATTGTACTATTCTGCAAACTTCACTAATTTAGATATAAATTTACCAAACCGTGCTTGTTAAATCTATAACAATTCACTACAAGTTGAAGTGGCTAGAGTAACGTTCTCGATGAGAACAATTCAGAGGATAACAGCTATTATTCCAGCAATTTCAATATGTTTGAACAAATAGAGAGAAGAGGGTTTCGAAAACGCAAAAACCGCACGAGGAGAAAACTTAATATACGTTTTAATTACGAAGTTCTATAAATAAACGCCAACGACGAAACAATTAAGACAAAATTAAATAACGAAACCACCACAAAACCAACGTGTGAAGAGAAAACAAAGCAATCAAAGCCAAGCACTACCTACGATATTTAACAAACTCTCCAGGTAATCAGGTCTTGAAAACTTCTTGTAACTTCTGCGTGAACGAAAACAGCAACCGAGATTGTGGGTATCAAAGAAATAACTTTATATTTGAAACTTTTTCAAATTATCACGTAATGTCCTTTTTTTCAAACTTCAAATTGGTTTCTAAGCAATTTCCAGCTCTAGATATTATGCAACGAAATAAAGTAATTTAAATATGATAAATGCAAGGTTTAACGCAGACAAGGTTGATAAAAAGCTCTTACATAAAAAATAGCCGTTTAGAATAAATTTGCAAAAATTTATTTTTGAAGCACTCCGGAAGGTAATGGCATACTTTCTTAGTAAACATCGTATAAAATGTAATCAAAAACTTCATCAGCTTTGACATGAAATTCAATGGCTTATGGTTTACTTTCAAAATATATAGATATACGAGGGGAGTTTCTTATGTTATCCTACCTAAGTATGAAGAAAACAAGTTAAGAACAAAATTTTATTTTTCAACATAAGAACCATTAACGCGTACACACTTATTCCAACGTTTTTCTAATAACGCCGTATCCGAAAAACAATTATTTTAATAACTCTGCAAAATACGACTCCACAGAGTTTTTCAAATCCTCCTCATTTTTCTGGAGCACTATGGAATGCCAACGGTATCCTAAACCACAAATACGAAGTAGAGATGTTTCTAGCGTTACATAAGATCGATATCCTGTTAATATCAGAATCCCACTTAACATCATATACAAGCCTCAAAATACCAAACTATTTGGTCTACAATGCAGCACATCCAGACACAGGAAGAAGGGCCAGAGCTGGGGCAGCACTTATCATTCGGAAAGGTATCAAACATTATTTGCTCAATAAAATAGAACTACCACACCTACAAGCAATAAGTGTAGTCGTTGAAGACTGGCATGGACCTATTACAGTGTCAGCAGCATACTGCCCACCAAATTACCCGGCAAATAAACAAACATTTGTAAACTATTTCAAACAGCTGGGAAATAGGTTCCTAGCGGGAGCTGACTATAATGCGAAACATAC
>JABXWE010045387.1:0-11818 GCA_014611495.1 Limonius californicus
TTAATAAATTACAAATCAGTTGCAACTAAATACTTGTTCATTTTCACATTTTGTTGGGCCAAAATTTTTAACTACCTGAACTGTCACACAGTTTGACATACAGGTAAATGTCATTCAAAGCTGACTGCAGACGGAATAGCTTTTTTTCTAGGCTTGCTGCAATTGACTTTTTTAAAAATCACTTTGTATATCGCCTGTTGACAATATGGCAATTGACGGTGCTGTTATGATATAAAGTGGTAACGCTGAATATGGTTATCGCACGAAGATGTATCAGACAGACAAGGCTGATGGTGGCCAGAATATATCGATGACGATTATAATGATAAATATTGAGAAATGTGTCTGTACAATAAGTGTATTTAATAAAGTTCACTAATAACAATGGTCTCTGGTATTTTATATACATTGATAGATATTTCAAGTATTATTATAATTTTTTTTTGATATTTGACTCATTCTCATGCCATTTTGTGTTAGGTGAACGATTAATCTATAAATTAGATAGATAAAGATGCTCAGTGTTAGTTTGTGTTTGGTTGGAAATTTATGGCGTATGAGACAACTTAAGCTGTCAATTGACAAAAGTTCCAAATTTGTATGTTAACTGCCAGAAAAAGGTGTCTATTGAGCGTGAGTAGCAATTGACAGGTAGAGAAACCACTATTTGGCAGAAGGAGTGTTAATTGTTTATACTATTTAGAGTACTTGGTTAGACGCATCAAAAAACTATAGAATTTACGACAAATTGAATGTAGAGTTGACACAAAAAAGGTTAAGAGTGAATTTAAAATATCAACTGACTCAGAAAGTAATAACTCATATAAAAAAACGGTTCAAATACATAATACTATGAGGGCTGGCAATAGAATCGTCTTGTTGTTAGTAGTATTATCTTTTGCTAGCTTAGAATCATTTGGAAAACGGAAATTCGATACCTCGACCGGTCGGACCAAATTTCGCTGGGACCTCGGGTGGTAGCGCGTATCCGTACTGCTTCACCGAGGTCCCTAAATTGAAAAAAGGAACTAAAGGTGCCTCAACTACCAATTACTAAAACAATAACCAAACCAGCAGGAAGAAGTTTCAATGTGCAGAAAAGTAATAACTTGAAAGAAACAGTTCAGTTGTCCTTTGGTTAGAACCATTATGAAATTGAACCATCTATGATAAATAAAAGTACTGTTGTTGTTTGATTGAGCGAGATCTAGGACGCGGTTTTCCATCTCTTTGTACTCAGGTCATATTAAGCCCATTGGACACCCTAACTATCAATTTTGCTAATTTGAGGTAGTTCCAACTACAGTATTGATTTTTTACGTGTCACACTTTGCTAGAAAAATATCGCGACTTCGGCCGGATTGGAACCTTTTTCTCTGGATCCAAAGGCAAGTGCGCTAACCACTACACCGTCGAGGCAGGCCAATAAAATTATTACCCGTTGAAGAAAAGTGCCAACTGACAATCTGATCTATCTACTACCAAAAAAGTCAGCCGAATGATGAAACAACAGTGCCAACTGGCACAACAAAGTCTGGATTGACACCAAAATATTTCTATCTACAGAAAAACTGTAATATGGCAGAAAAATCATAACTTGAGGGTATAGTTAACTGTCAAAATCATTATTCTCTTTGACAAATTAAACTGTCAATACCAAAACAAGTGTCAACTGCCAGATTGATGTGTTAACTATCAGCAAAATGAAGGAAATTTAGGACAAAATAATTTTACCGATGTAAAAACATACCTTGCACTATGCACCCTAAACTTAACTCAGAGAAATATGGTCGCCTCAGCCGGGGTTCGACCACGCGGCTGCATTTTACTGTGATCTCGACTGACAGCGCTTGTTCGCACTGCCCCATCAAGGTCCCCATAAAAACATACCTAACCTAACAGAAAATAGACAAATTATCTACCCAACAAAATATTTTCAAAATAATTTTGAATGGCGGTTGCTTTCTTCACTAAATTCCCAGAGTTTAAGGAATGAATAAAGAAATTTTGTATTACTTTTTTCTTAAATTTGGACATGCATTTGGTCAAAATTGAGGAATCGGTAAAAATATTAACTAAAACATATGTCAACTATTTATTTTCCCTAAATTTAGATATACTTTCTGGAAACGACCTAGCAAAAAATGAGTTTATTTTATACTTTTGCCTAAATTGGATCATATTTGTTGGCAAAAAAATGGTAAACGAGTAAATAAATTTTGGAAACGAATAATTTCAACGTTTCTAAATTTATTTTAGAAAAATTATTTCAATTTTGTTGGAAAAAATGGTAAATGAGTAAATAAATTTTGGAAACGAAGAATTTCAACTTTTCTAAATTTATTTTAGAAAAAATTCATTCAATTTTGTTGGAAAAAAATGGTAAATGAGTAAATAAATTTTGGAAACAAATACTTTCAACTTTTCACGTATCTAAATTTATTTTTGAAAAATTCCTTCAATTTAGTTGGAAAAAATGGAAAATGAGTAAATAAATTTTGGAAACGAATAATTTCAACTTTTCTAAATTTATTTTAGAACAAAAATCATTCAATTTTGTTGGAAAAAATGGTAAATGAGTAAATACATTTTGGAAACGAATACTTTCAACTTTTCACTTATCTAAATTTATTTTTGAAAAAATTCCTTGAATTTTGTTGGAAAAAAATGGTAAATGAGTAAATAAATTTTGGAAACGAATAATTTCAACTTTTCTCAATATTTTAGAAAAATTCATTCAATTTTGTTGGAAAAAATGGTAAATGAGTAAATATACTTTGGAAACGAATAATTTCAACTTTTCGAAATTTATTTTAGAAATAATTAATTCAATTTTGTTGGAAAAAATGGTAAATGAGTAAATAAATTTTGGAAACGAATAATTTCAACTTTACACTTATCTAAATTTATTTTAGAAAAAATTAATTCAATTTTGTTGGAAAAAAATGGTAAATGGGTAAATAAATTTTGGAAGAGAACAATTTCAACTTTTAACTTATCCTGAATTTATTTTGGAAAAAATTTAAAATAGTTTGTAAGATAATTTTGAATAATTTCATATTTAATTCTAAAGCAACAATGCGGTAAATGCTCTAATTGTTTTACCTTCGGTGGAAAAGTATTAATCGAACAAAACTAAAGATTACAAATCGTTATCTAGTTTTTGTAGGTTTCTGTTAGTCATTTCAATTTCGACACACCTCCTTAGCTTGCGTATCCTGAATTTCATCAATGAATGACCCAATCGCTTTGAATGTGACAAGCTTAACTTTAAACAAGTCATTTCACTAACTTCTGAAGCATTCGTAACGTTTTCTTTACACTATCAAACGTAAGTTTTTCTGAACCTTCCTGCGGATTTTCTTCTGCAGGGACCGAGTAACTTAATAGTTAAATAAAATTAACGTCCTACTAATAGATTTTGCTTACGGCGTAAAGGTATAATCGCGTTTCCTAAGAGCACCGAAAAACCTTCAACAATTATGTTACTTAATTTAACGCCAAAATGTACTGGCACGGAAATTTACAAAATGAGACATTCAGCGCTGAAAGCATTTTAAATGCATCAAATAAGAGGTCGTAATTGCAAGGAAGTTGCTTTATTATGAATTAACATCGTAACAAGAGTAGGACACGACGAGATTCAATGGGATAAACAGGAACATTTTCCATGTAAATTGTTATCTCATGAACAATCATCGACAGTTTTATCAATTAGGAAACGTGTACTTGAACGGAATATTGCAATTTCAGAATTATTTGTTCTTGGGTTGATATTTAAACGCAAACAGCAATTTTTCCATGCGACTGGAGTCACAGAAACTGCAGCAACAAAAGTTAACCTTCATTTAACTTGTTTACAGCGACGATTATTTCGAATGGTATCATTGTACGGTAATGACTCTTACGTTTGCGAAATGTGGAACAAAACCGTTGAAATATGATGAAAATTCAGGCAAGTTAGAAAAAAGTTAATTTCATTGGGGCATCGCGCAGAGATGATTTCAACTGAAACTAAACGCTATAATGCAATACAAAAATTCTACAAACAATCTTGCGGTTTCTGCTTCTACGAGAACGTTTATGTAACAACCGAGGAATAATAATAGTACAGAAAATAACACAGTGTTGGTTATGCAATTAATAACTAAGAAATAAGTACACGGAATTCCTAAAACGTGAAATTCTAAAATGATTTAAATACGACCACTTGGAAATATCATTAATGGTATAGTATTTTAGACATGGACTTCCCGGTTTAATGTAGATTGTGCTTTAATTCTTTTATTAAACATTATTCAAAAATCTATAATGTAAATCGTAGAGCTTGGTCAGAGCTTTCAGGTCACGGTAACGCCTTTAACTAGACCTAACGTCTATCACCGTAGTGGAAGCCGGGACCAACGGCTTGACGCGCCCTCTGAAGCACGGTAAGTTGTGGTTGTTGTACCACTAAACGGGACTTTATAGTCCTGCGTTGCTTAATTTGCATTAACAGCATTTGACTATGCGACCAACATTTAAAAATGTTGTATATATTACAAATTTTGGCTCTTTACTATGAATTTATGAACAAATAAGAAAAAAGTAGACTTTTAAGTAGTTAATAATATTTATAAACCGTTTTCACCCACAGTAACAATAAAAATCTCTGGCCTTTAAGAAAGTTTCGGCCTATTATAAGCTTTAAATCGATTAAATATTGGGGACTATAGAAACAACGCGTCTGTAACGTTGGTTGCCTATGTTAAACCGGGAATGCTATTGAAAAATATTATAGTGCAAACATAATTGATTTATTTTTCTCAATCGTTAAAGATTGGTTTCCAATGGTCGGGAATTGTAATGCACCGACCACATTGCCTAGTCACGTGCCAATTTTAGATTTATTGCTTTTTAATTTGCTTCCTGATTCTTTGTTTATAACTCTAGCTGTGGAAAGGTTGGCGCGTTGATATGCAAACGACGAAACACGACTCGTGCAGGGATTTACTACTTTTCTGGAAATCACGCGCAGCTATTGTTCGGTAATACATCTTCGATTGGTAATTAAAAAGAATTTCCTGAATTATGCAAACATTTTACTATCTTTGAAAGAAAGTTTTTATTTACTGTCTCATCCCGGGTATGGGAAAATTACAAACTTAGACCCTGCATTTTTTTATGTTTATTAAGTATGCAAGTGGGTTATTTCCGGAAAATCCAGAATTATTCAATTTTAAAGCAGATTAAGTTTGCTTGGAGGGAATCTCTTAATTATGTAATGTGTGGAATTTTGGAAAATGTAAAACTGAAAACGGTTTTAAATAGTTAGCATCGTTGTTCGTTGATACCGTAATGACCTGGAACCGTACCGCTCGTCTAGACTTTATTTAGACATTTGACTCGTCACACTTTGTACATTCATTTTGGCCTTTTTGTGTATTTTTAAACATTGCAAATAGGTTTTAAATCCAAGTATATCTATAAGTCGAACCATTTATACTAATTTCATTTTTTATACATATAAATTATAGTTCGCTTTGAAATCTATTTCCAATTTAGTGCTAAAAAGAGTTGTCTGTAGATTGAGGTTATGTTGCAACGGTAGCAAAACATGTAAATTATTTACATCACATTCGTTTGGTATTGAATTTAACGAAAGTCAAATCATATTTTGCCAAAACAACTGTTTAATCATAAGAAATGGATTAACTTTTAGCAATGGTTCAACCATAAAGTGAAAGTTGCAAGATGATTTTCAAAGAGGGCCAATTTGATGGCAATCTAAATGTATGTAAGTTAGTGCCACTTCCATTTATCAACTGTCACAGGAAAATATTCTATTTTTTGTATCAAACTACGTCATTAATGTGGAAAATTCAAACAAATATTATACACTTCATAAAACTATTTGATTAATATCTGTTTTAGTTGAGCTGTCACAAACACCCGCATTTTACACGTACATACTAATATCTGTACAGTTGATTTACCACGGGTTGTTTACAACAAGACCCAGGATTTGTGTCAATAGCGCAATTAGCAGGTTATCATGTTCTGATGGTAGGTGCGCAATGCCAAGTGTATTTTGCGTTCGAATTTGAATTTAACGCCAGCTTGCCATTTTTACAAGTTGATTTTGTCCGACGCGGTGAGTGACGTATTTTGGCAGCCACTGTCTAATTTCTGCGGTCATTAATGACGCACAATGAAAATTTAACAGAATAACAGGAGGTGTCCCTGATGATTTATTCCATTAAAGTGTATGATTAGCTTCGTCCTGTCACGCCTTTTAATTTTTATGGATTCACCTGCCATTTTCACCTTGACCTGCTACTACTTTAAGCGATAAGTAATTGGATTGCCATCGATTTCAGCGATATAAATAAACAAACGCCATACATTTCTAAGGTACTACGATTTTCCAATGAATTTTCATGAAAACTTTGTACGAATTGCACGAAACTCCGATGAATAAAATTCCCTTTTAATGTTTTGAACAGACATAGTAAACAATTTTGCGCATATGGCTGCAACTTGATACCGTAAATATCATTTCTGGTCGAGTTTTATGTTGATAAAGTTGGAAATGCGAAGTGGCGGCTCAATTTCGACGCTCATGAATGTTAAAATAGCCAAAAGGAGAACAAAACGAGGTTTTATTTGCAAGCAAATTTAAAATTTCCTTTCAACCCACACCTCGAAGCTCTCATCTGCTTCGTATTTTTCGGTCGGCAGTTATTCGGTAGTTTATTAGCTTTTAACTATTTTTATCCTTTTACGCGATACTTCTAAAAATCGACCAAGGAAGGACTTGGAGGTGTTTTTGTAATTAAGGCAGTAAATGTCTGAAGATGAGACTTATGGATATTTTTTTGGAAATCTTTCAAGGAAGGAAGAAGAAGTAAATGGGCTTTAAGACAATAACAGTTCAATTATTATAACTAGGAATTTTTAATATTTCAAACATTTCTATCTTGTTCAACCGTTACTAGACGAACCGCCAGGTAGGAGATTGAAACAAAAGTGGCTACAAGATTTAACTAGATAAATAATCTTGCACTGTAAATTAGACAGGGTGTTAATGAATTGCAGGAATTCTAGGGCTTAAAGTATACACGAAACAAACTTTTTTTGTTAATAAATGTATGGTCAAAAGTGTTTTCTTTCATGGATAGAACTTCTTAAAGGTTCTCTAAGAAGTGCCTAAATGTAGGCAACTCAATTTACTACCTACTATTTGTTTCTATAACGGCCGAAATTAATACAGGATAAATAAAGTCCTCTTTTCCACTTTTCGAATTCAAATTACGTCGTTATGGAAACAAATAGTAGGTAGTAAATTGAGAACCTACATTTGTTTGTTTGTTTGTTTTATTTAACGTCGGCCTATTTCTGGTACTATGGCTAACCTACATTTAGGCGCTTCTTAGAGAATCTTTGAGAAGTTCTATCCCTGAAAGGAAACACTTTTGACCATACATTTATTAACAAAAAATGTTTGTTTTCATGTATACTGTAAGCCTTAGAAGTTTGTCCCTGCAATTCGTTAACACCCTGTATATTAATGACATTGGACTCTGTTTGTATAGGATAATACCACTGGGTATGATTCCCTTCCTGCCATAGTTATAACCACACAATTAGCTTATAGAAAATTATGTAATAAGTTATTTTCTGATTGCTAATAAAGATATGTTAAAAAAGCTTCTAATTTTAATCGGCTCAAAGTTAAGAAAAATCTGACGTGTGAGGTTATATTCGAAAAACTTGTTATATGAATGTATTTATAAATTTTGATGAATCGTATTTGGAACTATTTTAAGAGGTTTCCCATATGAAAATGAAATAAAAATTTGGCTTCCGTTATAAATTTAAAATTTTCTGTTTCCATTTACAAATGATCCGTATTAATTGATTCTTGCGTTATTTCGTTGAAATTAATATTATTTATTAAGTAAAAACAATATTCTTAGTACTTTCAACAGGTTAATTTGCTACTTTTCCACGTCAACATCTTAAAATTATCACCAGGGTATTTTTGGAAGCAACTTTTAAACTGGTTATTTTTGAGTCTCGGTATTTTGACTGTAAATATGATTTAAGGGGCATTTAAGCCTGAAAATTGGAACACGGTGTTTCATTATGTTATTTTTCGGTGGTAAATGAATGCCGATTAGAATCGAGGTCGAGCAAACCAATTTGAGTAGTTAATTCAATTTCTTCTACAAACAGACTTGCATAAGCACACAGTAAGTACTAATTTTCAACCTGTTTACTTATCTCATGGAATGAGAATCAAACATAATTACGCAATTGTATCAAAAAACGCTCGAATATTTATTGTTCAACAAATATCGATTATTTTGCCCGACTGGCTGTTTCTTATTACGTTTTAAAGTATTGGCATTTTACACTGATAACTAAAGCCAATTAGTTTCTTGTGGTTGTTATCACAATCAAATTGAAATTGCAATTTTGAATTTTTTACGCTGCCATTAAGTAGGCACTCGTTGATAACGATAAAGCCGCCGCGTTGCCTTTGTAATTATAATAATTGAATTGTCCAAAGTTTACACGTGTGTGCTTATTGCTCGGTAGAACGATTTGCAGAGCTAATTGTCGGGTTTAAATTTAGCCGCTGTGTTATTTTGGAAGCACTCAAATATCAACAACAAAACCAAGTCAAATGTTATGACATTCTTTGACCATACGCCTGATTCATACCTATTTGGCAGCCTTTCTGGCTGTTTGTGACGCTCCCTGCCAAAAAATCCTCAAAAGTGACCTTTCTTAAAACTCCCCCGCGAACAAAACCAAAAGTAATTCATTTTCCTTGACGTTTATGTGCAGAGACATTATGAAGTCTCATCGTGTTTTTTGCTTTTAGATTTGCGAATTCGGTCTAAAAATAAGGTGTACGCGACATAAACACAATTATTTTCTAATTCAGCGCCGGTGTTTTTCCGGACCGTGCGTCTAGAGCGGTGCCAAAAATTCCTCGCCCTTTTAAGGGGTGTTCCAGCAGACCCCGCCAGAAATAGAATGCACCCAATTCGCGCATTTTTGACACTTTTCGCGGAGATCTAGATATAGACAGCGACTCATCCGCGCCTGATTTCGTCATTAATTTCTATTTATACGTTTGTTTATCCGAACGGCGTGAAGGTGAGGACTCGAAGAATGCAGTGGGGAACAGAAATAAATAAATTAGATAACCTTCGAAACTAAATTTATGCCAGCGCTAAGGGCACATTTACGTGGGCCAACCTATACGGTGTAATTGCATTCGCTGTCGACGTAGCGGACACGAGTCGCTGTCGTGACGGTTATTCCAATTTCTTATTGTAAAATTCATATTAAATATCGAACAACAGCGGTTGTTTGTTAAACGTCGCGGGTTTGAGGAAAAGCGGCGTTAAAAATAAATGCAGGCTGCAATTTAACCTTCGGTCGCTTTAAGGCCGTTTTGAAATATTTATAAAAATCGAAAATACAAAAGAATGTGTCGTTATGGAAGTTCATTACGTGTAATCATTGAAATTATTTTTCATTGCTCATATGAATGGAAATTCTAGTACAACTAATGATTTGCCCTTGCACTACGTATGGAAACAGGAAACTTTAAGGAAATAGGAGTTTTCAAAAGAATCTTGGCAAGGTTTCCCAAAGCCTTGTATTTTTATTCCATTGCCAAAATGTCAGTTTCGATATATCAAATATTTCCGAAAATCCAGATTTCCCAAAAACTTCACGTAAACATTAGCGTATATAATCGTTGCTAGAAAATAATATTTTATAAGAGGAGCAACAATAGGATTGGCCGTAGTTTATGGGTTTCAATATGATCGTAATTTAGCAGGACTTTGGAAAGTTTGCGTTTCTGCATTTTCTGAAAGGAGGTTTTTGTACTACGCTACTCGCGCTGCTCGTAACCAAGCAAAAGTTTGTAATCCGCTTTCCAGCGGAGCTTTTACCAATCCTCTCCATAACCGCGTATACTTTCTGGCTGGCAAAAAATGACAAAATGGAAATACGAGGGTGAACTGCTCTAGGATCAAAATAAACAAATAAATCCAGACTGAAGAGGAATTTGTAGTAGTATCAATATTTTCCATTAATGGCTGTCTACCAGACCTATATATTCTCGAAGTTTCACTTTATTAGAAATTTACTTTTTCTGTTCTAAATTAAAGTAAACTTAAAAAATATATAATAAAATGAAAATGCAGGGAGGAATTTCCTCGAGGAATTATATGACAGCTGTTGAATTTTTATCATCAACGTTCTCCTTCAATAAATAATCTATCAGATATATATTTATTTAATGATGGATCTCGGGAGAACATCAATTTTTGCACTCAAAACTAATCAAAAACATAAGCAATATATAACGAAATGGAAATATAATGAGGAATTCCTCTAGGACCAACAAATAAATCAAAAAGCTTCACGCTGAACATCCTTCTTCATTGGTAGTTTATCAGAAATATATTTATTTAACGTCGGATTTTGAGAGAAACTCCCTTTATGTACTCAAAATTATTAATACGTGACTAAATGGAAATACATTGAGGAACAAAAACTGAAACTGAAGAATTTTTATACTGCATCTCTTGTAATGTTTATCTATAACAAATATATTTATTTACCCTTGTAGTTCTCTTATAATAACACATGATCAAATGGAAATGTAATAAGGAACTTCCTCTAGGATCTACAAATAAATCGAGGCTGTGGAAGAACTGTCACATTGAATGTTGTCTCCTAATGGTTGTCTATCAGAACTACATTGATTTAATGCTGCTGCTCGAGAGAAACTCAGGTTTTCTCTTGAAAATTGAAATAAATTTGAATGCCACATACAAAATGGAAACAAGAGAATAATGTTTCAAAACAAATAACCGAATTTACATAAGGTATATCGAACAGTAATGAATATATATCAGAAATCAGAAGTGGTCCCTCTTTCCTCAAGTATAAAATTAACAAATGTCCTAGTAAACCTATAAATCCAAGCGACTGAAGAGCTTATAACATGAACAGTCTCCTCCAATGATTTTATGTTACAAATCCATTTATTGAATGTTTTACTTTTTTGTCCCAAACTCTGACACACAGAATCATATAACCTAACGAAATGGAAATACAACGAGGAATATTCATCAGGATTAACAAATAAATTGAAGGTGTAGAAGAATGTTCACCTTGTACAAATTAGAAATATATTTTATATAGTTCTAACTTTACGGATATTCATTTATGTCTTTAAATTTGAAATAAAGATGAAGAAAATGAAAATAAAAGGATGGATTTTCTCCTGAATGATATTTATAGATACAATCACAGAATAGAAGAACTGCTATCATTAACATCTATAGTTTGTTACTAGAAATATATCAATTTAACGTTGTTTTTAGAAAGAAACACATCTTTTTGTCTCCAAAATTAAATTTATTGTTATCAACACGTAATGAAACGAAAGGGTGAACATCCTAGGATCAAAATAAACAAATAAATCTAGACTGCGGAAGAATTTTCATTATCAGCATTCTCCACTAATAGTTAATATATTTTTGTTGTAGTTGGGAAGAAATCCGCATCTTCGTGCCCAAAATTATAATAACTACACAAAAAATGCGGTAACATAGTCACTTAATGATTAAAATATTCAAAGAAATACTCGACTGTGAAAGAATTCTAACCTTAAAATTTTGTACTAGTAGTTATTTACTGGAAATCTATTTATGAAATTGTTTATTTAGAGAAACGAACGAAAAAGTGATAAAATGAAAACTTAAGAGTTAATTTTCTTCAGGATAATAGTATTTTTTTA
>JABXWE010045388.1:0-18790 GCA_014611495.1 Limonius californicus
ATACCACACTTTCCCCCAGATTTCCATAGCCTGTTGGATGGCAAATCAATCGTGAATAGATTATATACTTTCTCTACGACTATTTCATAGGAAGTTACAATTTTTGGTCTGAATCAGTATTATAAAAATTTTGCTTTAGATGAACGTATATCGGTTCACTAGCCACAACGATTTTATGCCGTGTGTACTGTTTCTGCGATTTCCTCGGCAGTAAATTACACGTCGTTTTCGCGGTTTCCGTTATTTCTGGTGGCAAACACATCTCAGCGTTTTCGCTGTCTGAATTATTCATACCTAGTTCTTACTGCTTTTACGAATACGAAAATTTAAAACCGTTTTTGACAGTTACTTCAAAAACAAGTGGGAGATCCAAGCGCTAACATGCTACGCCCATTGGATTCTGATTCATTATCCTACCGTTTTTTACAGAATCCAACGGCAATGGAGAATATCTATCATTCTTCAACTAAAAAGGTATATGTAACGAATACATTATATTATAGTCGTAGAGAAAATATTTTCTTGAATGTTTTATAAATTTAATCTTACAATGAACAAATAATATTTACAAACAGCTATTTAACAAAAAAAGTTTTTTCAATTATTCTCTGACACAAAAAAAAGCTTGTTTTAGGGTCAAATCTTTAACAAAATTTGTATGCCAATTAAAATAAATTGCAACAAATTTCTTTCATGAACAAAGAAAAATTATTTTTGCGAAAGAGTAGCTTCTACTTCTTCACAAGAGGTGGCACCGGTTCAAATATAAGCTCCAGATGTAATGAAAATATTAGATGATATACGAATCCACTTAATTTATACTTGCTACAACATACCTTAGAAACTTTATTTGGAACAGGTGTAAATTCATTGTCAATCATTACTAAAGTGACTCAAAATAAGCTAGAATTAGCATTTTCTATTGTCACCATAGCCACGTTAATAGACGACTTTGTCACTTACAGTTTTTATAAGTAGTAGACAAAATATCCAAGATTGAATATGGTGAAAAATTATAAGAACATAAAAAATTGCCAAAAGTAGCAGTAAAAATACAGTAACATTAACCTATGTTTATGATATATGTGGACCTAATTCAGTAAACTGTTTCACCTTAAGAATATAATGCACACAACTTCAATGTCAAGATTTATTTATTTTTTAATTTCCTTACAACTAGAACAATGCTAAGACTCTGTTAGCAAATTATTTTATTGTATATCATACGCAGTGCCTTTTACATTCACTGTAGTTTGCTTTATAGCAGTTCAGATAGACGGTCCTAAAACTCAAGAAGGGCAGGAAAACGAATATAATGGTTGGTCAATGTAAAAAGTTAGACTTAACTTTTGAATGCCAGGTTTGTTTAGGATCCCCTTAAGGTTAGGTTTTTGTTTCAGTTACGCCTTCAGTTACGTCTTATACATAAGACTAGACTATTATAATATTTAATTTTCACTTAAATACGGTAATAACCCATAACTACATAGTCATTTCAAGGTGGGTGCAGCGGGTGCACTGCCTAATTTGATGAAAAAATTCAAATATTCAGTCTCAAATTGTGCTACTCATAAAAAAAAGAAAACGGTAGGTTAATAAGTATTGATAAAACATTAATAGTAACAACATATTACTATTTTTCTTTCTGTACAACACAGCGTACAATGCAGTTACACTCCAGGCGTTTAGTCCAGTTTCTGTTTTAAAGTGGGTTTAATTAGCACAGGATACAACTAAGCTCATTTCTGGATTTTTAATGAAAGAGAATGGTCTGGAATATGCAAGAAAGTTAAATTAACCTAACAAATTCAAGCAAATACTGGATGGTTGGTCAAATTTAGCACAAGAAATGGCATTGTGCAGAAAGTTATTTCTGGTGAAAGTGCAGCTGTAAGTGAAGAGGGCCCTGACATGTACAAGGAAAATGTTCTACCAATCATTTTGAAGCAATATGACAGCATAAGCATCTCCAATATTAATGAAACAGGGTTGCTTTTAAAAGTCTACCTAATAAATATCTTGCTTTTACAAATGACCACTGTTTTGATGGTAAACGTAGTAAAGAGCGTGTTACTGTAATGGTCGCTTCTAATATGACCAGCACAGAAAAACTCAAACTTTTGGTTATTGGTAAAAGCAAAAAGCCGCATTGTTTTAAGGGCATAAAGTCATTAGAAATTGATTACGACTTTAATAAAACGCTGAGATGACAGGTGCAATTTTTGAGAAATGATCGTTAAAAATTAATATGGCCAAGTAGAAACGAAAAATCGTGATATTTGTTGATAACTTCCCTGCCCACCCACCAGCCACAGCCAATCTAAGCTCATGTATATTTAAAAATGTTAAACATGTATCTTTTCCACCAAATACGACTTCAAAGTTACAACCCATGGATAAGGTCTAATAAAAAATATCAAAATTCATTGCCAGAAGACAAATCTACGTAAGATAATTAAAACATGGATAGTAGTCTGATGTTTCCCGAAGTAAGGTATGAGTAGAACCTCAACTCGCCCAGCATCCATGGTGAGATTTGTTCTCTTACAAAGAGTTGAAGGAATAAGCTTAAAATGAATAACCATTAAAACAGTTGAATATAATCAACCATTGACCAGATTAATATAGCTGAGAGACTGCATCACCAAACTATCAAAAGTGTGAATAAATGATTTACATGGTCAACAATTGCAAATAGTATTTCAAAACCAGGTTTTTACGGAAAATTATACAAATGAAATTGAATTGCAAGATTATCTGCAAATTGATAAAAATGTTACAGTTACTGCCGGAGTATCCTAATGAGCAGCATATTAATGACGGCGTCATAAATAAAGATTTTGGAGAAGAAACTGAAGAAAAAAAGGCTGCAAGAAAACGCAGACACGAAAGACAATAGTGTGATTTTCATTCCTGTAGAAGATGACGTTTTAATTCCATTTTCCACAATTTGGCGAGCATTTCAAAATCAAGAAAATGTACCCAAAACAGTGTTTTCTAGTTTAAACAAGTGTGAAACATTTTTCGAACAAAAAACTTTATTTAAGTGCACCTTACAACAAAAAATTACTGAATTTTTAAATAATATTGTACATATATCTGCACCTACTTACAAATAAATATTTCTACTACACAGTCATTTCTGTCATATTTGAGCAGTTTTGACAACTTAAAAATGTTGCTGTTCCATATATCGATTTTCTATATGAGTTTTTCATGTTCCCGTGAGATTTCAATATATAGAAGTTCAACTGTATATCTGTTTTCAGCAGTTAAATGAAGTCGTCATTTAACATTTCCATTACACTTTACACACATATAAGCATCAGGGCCTCCTCTTGTGTAAAAGTAAAAGCAGTTTCTTCCCAAACTTAATTCCTTCCACTCATAAAAAAATTAAATTAAAAATCTTTTCAGTTCATTTTTTAAGATTCAATGTATTAAACAGTTTTGTAAGTGAGAAAAACATTTCAAAATTATTTTATGTTAAAATTATTTCAAAAACATTTTATTTTTTATACAAAAGATGTTTGTCAATAAATAGAAAAATATTGTAAAAAGAAAAACTGAAGAAATATTTTACGGGAATAAATTTTATGTTGGAAAAATAAAATAATTTTTACTCTCGGCGCTTCATAGCCTTAACCATTCAGTTTAGGAGCAATAACAGGATATATACTTATAATTTTACAGTACATAGTACTGGAAATTATAATAACATTTAATAGAGGTCTAAAATCATGGGCATAATTTACAATGTTTAATCAAAAATCTTTCAGTAAAATCTTGCTATACGCTATAGCAGATGTATATGCTCACATAATCTGCTAAAATGTCTTTGAATACAATACACATAGTAATATTATTTAGCATAACAAATATTTCCATCAAATTTTATTATTTAAATTATTTCGATTTTGCTCGTAAGCAATGTTTATGTTTCCCAAAGTCTAGCAATGCCCTTGGTGGTCAGAGGTAGAATTCCAGTTTTATATTATTATTTTCATATCTTTATTTAGAATACATTTTAATTAATTGTATAAGCAGTAGATTCTTACCCTGGTAACTGGCCTCCTATTAAAGGGTGGTTGATGTGCTGCAGGACACGTATACCTTTCCCTTCGTGGACCTGCTTCATGACTATGATTGGATATTTCACTTCCTTCACTTTGTCGATAATTATGTTGTTGCTGTTGATGTGTGTATCTGTCTCCATTAGTGCAATCCTGTAAATAATTCATATTTATAAATGTTCCTGATTTTTCACTATATTATGTCCTTTTTAATTCATAAGAATAAGTTTTTCTTTTGTTAGTCTACAAAATGATTGAAGCAAATTTCTAATAATTATTTTAGCATTTCTCCCATAGAATCAGCGAGAATTAAAATGAACTCCAACTCAAAAATTGCACCCCGTTGAGCTATACAGATTAGTATATGTTTTTGCAGGTTTCCCATTGAGTAGATAAATGGAACCAACTCGTATAAACCATCGACTTTGAAAGGCTGGTATTAAAATTTCAGTCATAATTGAAGGGCAGAAAATAGTAATGTGTAAAAATGTGATCAGAGATATACGAGGATGATTTGACGGGACGTGAGACTTGACTACTAGTGCCCTCTGGCGGTTAAAATGAACATCATTTTCGAGTTCCGCCATCTTTTTTATACTGACAGGCGAAGTTTAGTTGATCTGTGGCGTTCAGTTAAGAAATTACAACGGTTTAAAGACGACGCTTAAATGGAAAATCCTAAAATGGATAAAAACGCTATTAGTGGTGCGATTCAATATTTTTTAAGAAGCTAAACACGACTGAAATTTTCGGCGATATGAAGCAAACATTGGGTGAAAATGCCCTTTCGAAAGCAATGATTTGTCGCTGGGTTGCACAACTTAAACGTGGTGATTTGAGCATTGAAGATGATGAACGACCAGGACCTTCAAAAACGGCAACAACCCCGAAAACAGTCGATCAAGTGCATGATATTGTTTTGAAGGATCCAAGAATAAAAATTGACGAGATAACTAGGATCGTAGGCGTATCAACTGAGCGCATACATCACATTTTGAAGGTAGAATTGGGCATGTCTAAGCTGTCAGCAAGATGGGTGCCGCGCTTGCTGAATGCTGATCAAAAACAAGAAAGAATGCGAACATCAAGCGACAATTTGAGGCTGTTGACAAGAATCAGGTTGATTTTATGCGCCGCCTTGTTACGGTCGATCAAACTTGGATTCATCACTACATTCCCGAATCAAAACGCCAACCTCAATAGTGGAAACATCATGGCAGTCCTCCGCCGAAGAAGGCGAAGTCGTTTTCATCGGCCGGGAAGGTAATTGCTTCGATTTTTTGCGTTTCGAAGGGGATACTTCTCATCGACTATCTGACAACGGGCCAAACCATCAACGGAACACTTTTGAACCAAGTAAATGCAGCAATTGCTGAAAAAGACTCGGAATGGTCCGAAAAAGGTGCTCTTCTGTTATGATAATGCCCTTTCCCATACCAGTCGCATTGTTCGTGAGCAATTGGATCAACTTCGCTTCCAGGTTATCCCCCACCCACCTTACTCGCCAGATCTTGCTCCGAGTGACTTTCACCCATTCCCGAAGCTCAAACTTTTCTTGCCGGAAAAAAGTTTAAGACGGACGAAGAAGTAATTGCTGCAACGGAGCAATATTTTGACAGCCTTGAAGAAGATCACTACAAAACAGGCATAATGGCACTTCAGCGTCGCTGGTCCAAGTGTGTTGATGTACGAGGAGAATATGTTAAAAATAAAAAAAAATCAATGCTCTAACTCATGTCTTTCATTTCGAGTCTCACGTCCCGTCAAATCATCGTCGTACTACAATTTACTACCAATTGAAGTTAAGGTATAATATTATTTCATGTCATTTAAATATATAAATTCAACTCGCATGCAATGGTTGACACTCCTCTGAGATTTCGTCAATCATACTTTGAATTTAAAAAAAAATCAGAAATATTTAAATTTTACCAGCCTCTTGGAAAGGAAACAATAAATAAATACAATGAAACAACAGTTGTTACAATAGGTTCCACAAATAAATAAGCATGTGGGATATTATAAAGCATGCCACTGTTACAGAAGAAAACGATGATTTAGTTTATTTAATTTCAATTTTTGTAATCTTTTTATACTGACAGTAAATATGATATTGTATGTACATAAACCTGATAAAAGAGACGGCTCAATTTTTTCATGAAAATCTTTTTTGTCAACAAATCTGAATATTAAAAATAGTAAATTGACCAACATATTATCACACTATTTACTTAATAAAATGATGCTTCTACTTTATGTTTCAACAAACAACACAGTTTTCTTCTTTAATTACAATGGTGTTACTCGACTTACTCTTTTAAATCTCACCGATTCATGCTGGTTGTTCACTTGTATATTTTTCGAAATATTTATTATTTAGGTAGGTTATAGTTAGTATAGACAAAGACAGAGTGATAATACTCAAGAATGTGAGGAAATTGAAGTATGTGCAAGAAGACATCATAATTTCCACCTACAGGCAGTTGGGTTTCGAAGACATAATACAGGTAGACTTACAAATCGAGACGGTGACCTAATTTTTGATGTTGACGAAAAACTAAATAGATGGAAAGAATATATAGAGGAGCTCTTCGCTGATAATCGAAATGCTGACCACATAATGAAAGACGCACTAGTAGGACGACCTATCACAAGCCAGGAAGTTGAAAAAGCAATTGAAAAAGCAAAGAACAGAAAAGCAGTCGGGCCTGATGAAATACTAACCAAACTATTAAAATTATTACAAAAACACGGAAAAATGGTTTTAACGAACCTATTTAACTCTATTTACAACACAGGAACCATTCCATCAGAGTGACTAAAAGCAACTTTTATAACATTACCTAAAAAAAATAAGGCAAAAGAATGTAGCGACTACTGTAAAATCAGTCTGATGAGCTCCGTGTTAAAGGTCTTCTTACGTGATATATGAAAGAATCTACCACGAAGTGGAAGAACATATTGGAGATACTCAATTTGGCTTTCTAAGTGGACTAGAAACAAGAGAAGCACTATTTAGCATCCAGGTATTAGTACAAAAATGTAAACAGCCACATATTTATGGGCTTTATAGATTTCAAAAAGGCTTCTGACATGGTCCGACACGATAAAATGATAGACATTTCAAAAAATACAGAACTGATGATAAAGATATTAGAATTATAGCCAACCTACACTGGCAGCAAAAGGCCTGCCTTAGAGTGGGTGATAGAACAACAGAAGATATTTTAATACAAAGAGGAGTCAGGCAAGGATGTATCCTCTCGCCGCTAATTTTTAAATCTACTCAGAATTGATAGTTAGAGAAGCACTAGACAAAATAGAAGAGGGAGTAAAAATAAATGGGATGCCACTTAATAATCTGCGATATGAAGATGATACTGCACTTTGGCTAATAGTCTAGATTCTAGAAGGATTACAAATATTATTTGATCAGATTGCAGAGGCTTCCGAGAGATATGGCTTAAAGCTGAATAGCAAGAAAAGCAAGTATATGATAGTTAGCAAAGAACAACATTAATGGAGTACAATTAGAACGGACTGCCAAATTCACATACTTGGGATGTACCATCAATAGTAATTGGGATTATGCATTGGAAATGCTGCATTGAAAGAGGCAGAGCGGCATTCACACGCATTAAAAGAGTTTTATGTGGTCGTGACCTTAATCTAGAACGGTGTATGCGGTTACTACGTTGCTATGTGTTCACTGTTCTGCTTTATGGCATAGAAGCATGGACACTAACTGAAACAACCCTTAAAAAACTAGAAGCATTTGAACTATGGATCTGTTACGGGTAAAGTTAGAATAACGGCTAAACCAGGATTACCCGGGGAAACTGCATACTACCCACAAGATATGGGTAAAGCCCGAAATATAATTTAAATTAAACACGTTTCGAGCTTTACCCGGGTAAACCACATTCTATCCACTGTCGTTTGGTTAAAATTGGGTACGGTACGTTTTTATTGCATCATCTTCCACCAGGTGTACGCCAGTTTATAAATGACAGCTGAAGAGATCAGACGTGCGCGTATAAAATAGCGTTTCCTTAAAGTTTTCAATGAGTTCGCTTCTTCAAAAAGTTCATACAGTTTTTACTTTAATAATGAACAGTACCAAGAGGTGCTACAATCAGTCAAATTAGCGAAAAGTGCTAAAACCAAAACCACTTTACAATATTGACGTCTGACGAGGTTTATACATGTTCTGCTAGCGGCGTTAAAAAGCTGATTGCTCGTGTATCATCAAATGAATCTAGTATAAAATATTACGTTGCAAATGAAGAAATGTTTGGTATTTTGCATGATACCCATTTGGTTATTGGACATGGTGGTAAACATCATATGGAAAGTGAATGTAAGAAAAAGTAGAAAAATATAACTCAAAATGTTCTCAAATTATATCTGCAATTATGTGAACGGTGCCAAAAAAAATTGAACTCTGCCAAAAAAGGACTTGTGGATAAACCAATGTTTTTTTCGGAGATGAACAGCCGTTGTCAAGTGGACTTAATTGACATGCAATCCCATCCCGATACAGATTACAAATTTATCAAGACCACGTAACAAGTTTGTTCAAATAGGTGCTTTGCAATCAAAAAGAGCCAAGGAAGTTGCTAAGAACCTGATAGACATATTTTGTATTTTTGGCGCCCCATCTATACTACAATCGGGCAATGGGCGGGAGTTCGCGAACCGTGTGGTTAAAGAGTTATGTTCTATCTGGAATGGCCTTAAAATAGTTCATGGCAAACCGCGACATAGCCAGTCACAAGGCAGCGTAGAAAGAGCAAATCAAGATATACAAAATATGCTCATGACATGGATGAACGATGAAAATTGCAGGCGATGGCCAGAGGATCTGAGACTTGTCCAATTAATGAAAAATAGAGCATACCATGATGGAATAAAACCGTATACCGTCATGTTTGGTCATGATATTAAAGTCAGCTTATCTACGTCAGTTTTTCCAAAGGAGTCTATTGAAAACCTACGAACCGAAGAAGAGCTTGAAAAAGTCGTCAATGAATTTGGTGTAGGAGCTCAGGAGTTTAGCAAGAACAAAACGAAGACCAGTCTATGAATGAACCAGAGGCTGCCAACCCCCAAGAAGACATTACCGAAGTAACATAGTATTGACAATAATTATCAAGAAAACGATAATAATACAGAAAGTGTTAATCCTGTGCTAAACTAGACTAATCAGACGAAATCTGCAGAATGTGATGAGCCAAGTACATCAACGAATGGAAGTTGTGAACTTTGCTCGTGCAAAAAAAAAATATACAGTTAAACAGACTAGACGCGGAAAAAAAACTTAGAAAAACAAGAAAAAAGATGAAAGCTCTATCGAAATCAAAGTTCCCTCCATGCTCCATTGGAGACACGGTGGGAATGAAAATTCCAGATGTTGATCGAGGGAGGGGCGATTATAGAAACGTTCTCATGGCAGTTGTAGAGATGACCGATGACGGTTTTTATAAGCTAGGAAACGAGAGAGGAACTATTGAGGAAATGTTTTCCAGGAACCAGTTTTCTGTGTGCGGTGAAAAACTTGTAGTTCTTAAAAGTGTATCGCCAGAAAAGAAAAGATTATGACAACTTGCAAACGAACAATCACTTCTAGGAGGTCAGGGTTATAAAAGATGTAACTGTAAAACAGTGGCGGCTTGTACTAAAGGGCACAAGGGCACGTGCCCACCCAACCACCCAGATAAACACAGAAAGAAATTCGCATGTAATTCAGTGCATTATTTTAATTTCATTATTTTAACGATGGTATCAAATTTTCCCTCCGCACCACAAGCGCGGCTAACACGCTCAAAACTATTTTCCGGGGAACGCTCTGATTTGTACCTACGTAGAGCAAGATTCGGTTGCCTATCGGCTATCTTCGCTATACGCGATATACCAGGCGAATGGGGCACCGAGCACATTGTTCCCCATTTAAAGTCAACGTTTGAATTTGCACTTTGGAGCGCTGTTTACGCACAATCGCGCGTTTGAATTCAAAGACGAAAGTGACGTTTTTTCAATGATGGAAGTTAATTGTGTGTAAAAAGATCGACTGAACCCAATGGCGGTCCTATCAATAGAAAAGATGTTCGTCCAGTCTATCCCGGATTTTGACAACAAAGTCATAGTCGTCTTTTCCAGCATGAAAAATAGGAGAATGGATTTTATGTACAAAAAATAGGTAGGTAAGTTTTTTCTTGTGCCCACCCTCTTTCTTAACTCACGAGCCGCCACTGCTGTAAAACTAAATGCTTGACAAAGAAATGTAAGTGTAAAGCTGTTGGAAATCTTTGTAACTTCAAGTATCATAGCGCAGCTTGTCTTGTTTGAACAAATAGATTGTTTGATTTTTTACTTCTGATTTACAGTTTTAGTTACTTCACTTTTAAAAAATGTTTTTTTTTAATAAACAGGTTTCAAACATTTATGTTCTTGTCATTGTTAGTATACCCAACTTTAACCAAGCGACAACGAATAAAACCCTGTTTACCTGGGTAAAGCTCAAACCATGTTTAATTTAAATTATATTTCGGACTTTACCCGTGTTTCGCGGGTAGTACGCAGTTTACCCGAGTAATCCTAGGTTTAGACGTTAATCTAACTTTACCCATATATGACGTATGTTGCATATCAGTTGGATCGATCAGATACGAAACGAGGAAGTAATGGCGAGAATGAAGAAACACAAAGTAATTATTCAGACAATTAAAATAAGTAAATCAGCATACTTCGGACACATAATGACACATCCGGAAACATATAACATCTTGTATCCAGGGAAGATTGCTAGCAAACGGGGCTCTGGAGGAAGAAGAACCTCATGGCTGAAAAATCTGAGGCAATGGTTTGGACAAACGATAAGATCACTTTTCAGAGTACCAGCCAATAAAGTAATGATAGCCAACATGATTCCCAATGTTCGCTAAGCGGATACGGTACTCGAAGAAGAAGATCATTAGTATAATGTAGTTCATCATCTGCTGTTTTTGAATAAGTTGTAAATGTAAACATAACCTACCATAAATTAAAAATACACTTTGTACAAAAATTTCAGAATCATGTATTAAGTTTACAATTCATTTTGTGGCCATAGCAATCATAGTTTTGTTTTCAGTGTAATTTCAAAAACAATGTATTATTCTAAAAACATACATGATACAAGTTATGTGAAAAGTGAAAAAAACCGAATTGTGTTTTATAGCCACACAAAATAATAAATTGTTAGAACTGTTTAATAGTATATTCTACGGCCCAATATTATCATCAATAATAATATGAAATGAAGATGAATATTAACACAAACCTTGATACTGTTAGTAGATTGACTGGTAGCCAATTTGAGATCTCTGTAAGCACCTTCACCAGCTTCTTCATTAAAATTGTTATTGGGCGGCGATTTCTGTTAAACGAATCTTTGTTAAAGTAATTAGTTTTATGAAATTTTTGGTTTGTTAAACATGGCATCTTAGTCTTAACGAAGAAAATCTACTTTTTCTATGTGTAGATGAATTGATTAGGATATTTGTTTGTAAAACCACCTTTGGAAAACACATTAAATGTCAAAAAATACACTATCAGAAAAAGATATTTACACAGATGAATAATTAGAGAGGTATAAGATATAAGGATCACAATTTTAAATAAATATACTTCAATAACTGCTACCGACAGATTATGCAGAGTTCAAAAAGATTAAATGAAGGGAGTACATCTTAAAATATGGCATGCATTCACTTTTAAGTTTGGTATATTATGTCAAATCCCATCTATTATTATTATTAACATTGTTACTTAAATATATAATTATTATGATTATTAATAATAAATGTTAACATTACAGAGAGGTAGAGAAGAATCACATGTTCTTACATCATAATACTGTGGTTGCCTGGCATATTCTTGTTCATAATTATTCGTTCTCCTATCTCCATAGTCTTGTTCGGGTGAATAACTTTGTCGTACAGGTTCCTGCCTTCGTGGAGGGCTGGGCTGTTAACATAATGACACATGAATTACTGAAAATAAGGTTTTTCATATATATGGCCGGAAGTAAAACACATTGTAATTATATAAATTAAAGTCACCACACGATAATATGCAGATGGCAGATGACATTAAGGTGAAAAATTATTATAAAAGTTAGTTACTCCTACCTGACTTGGTGGTGAATACTCTCGATTGTCTCCAGGAGCATCATCCCTGCCGTAGTAATCTTCGACTTCATCATTCTCATATTCAGGCTGGTTAACATTAATATTGTTAAGTATTGTTAAATGCTCACACCAACAGAACATTTTAAATTGATATACACCTTAAGAAAGCATTTTTATGTAAAATAAAATGTACCTAGTTTAAACAGTGGCGCATATCAAATCATTACGTCGAAAATAAGATAAAATATAAAAAAAAGTACTTTCTATGGCAATACATAAATTGGACATTTTTTAATTATATCATTATATGAATGGGATTGGTTGACCATTCCTATGCCAGAACGAAGCGAAAGGGACAGTAATATAACACGTACGATAGGGAACGATGAAAAATGAAGTCTATTGTAATAGCAAGGTTTTATTCACATAAAAGCTCAAAAATACCGTGTTACACAAGGTTTGTCACAATTGTCTAACCATGTTAGAGCGAAGCCGTGTCTATTCATAGGAACTGTCTAAAATAATTATATTTTATTATAAAATGCTAAATCAAGCATGTAGTGGTTGGAAAACGCGTACGAAGAGGTTATGTTCTTGTTCATTATTCAAGAGTGAAGCTAACTGCTCATTCTGGGTAGCCAACAAGTAATTATTTGAAGAGAGCAACAACATAACCTCATTGTACACTTGCTCAGTGACAAACACATGAAATCATGCTTGGAGATACAGTTAGTAGGGTAAACGAAACCGTAACTTTATCGTATGCAGTTGTAAACAATTTTAATGTGTAACCATTTCTAATTAGTGCCACCTTGCAACAACAGAATTACATTCCACATACTATCACGACTGTAGGCGATTCAAATTAATTTTTCCCGCGCGCACACAATCAGTTGTTTTAGGTGAAACACAGTCTCACTCGCCAGCAAGTTGTAAATAAATTGTTGCGCAGTGTAGTGATTTAGTGAATGTGTGTATTTTTTGTTCTTGTTCGATTTTGGCCGTAATTATGAGTGACAATAATTTATTTATAATTATTTTTTATATTATATTATATTATTTATAATGCGTGTAAGTTCGAATTCGACAACACAGACAATTAGAACATTGTGAAAAACTTTCTGTACAATCAATAACGACTCTAACATTTTTAAACTTACTGAAACATGTAGGTAGATTTGCTAAAATTTCATCATGCGTAGGAAAATAAATTGTTGGACTAAGTACTACGTACAGGACATTCAGCATAGTATAAAATATGGTTTAACACGTTTGTGAAGATAAACCACCAAACAATATGCTTAAAACAACATACGAGTTATTTTTCAACTTAATGAAAGTCAGAATGATTCTATCCCGAATGGTTAAACGATCCTGAGATCAATTATTTCAGTTAGGCCAAATATGTTCACTACTGCAACATTTCTAGCTCCCGCTTTTGGAAAATAATGAAAAGCTAGGTGACGGCACCTTTTGCTTTTAGAATCGCAATTAAACACGCAACAAAACGTTTTGTCATTGCTTTCCTTCTTTAGAGAACTGCATTCTTCAAGTATTGACGTTTTAGTTGCTTAAATATATTTTATAATACACGAATGTACCTTACAATAATTTAATAAAACCAAGTGATTATATTGGAATTGTCACTAGCGCCTGTGTTTCAGGAGTTCATCACAATTCCGCCAGAGGGCGTATTGCTTAGCTTGAATCGCCTATAGGTCCAGTTAATTTTGATAAAACATACGTATAATGAGGTTATGTTTTTGTTTACCATTAGCGCAAGCGTTGAATGCGATATTTTTGTTGGTGGGTTTTGGTTTTGCATGGGCGAGATCAAGGTTACGGTGTTCCAATCATTCTTTCCAAGCTATCACTTGCTATCCACTCTCTATTGCCAATTATATTTTGAAAAACGTTAAATTGCCATTGTGTACCTAAATCGTTGCTGCATTGACCTATGTGTCAGTTATCTCAGTTACGAAAACCCACTCATAAATGAACATATATGCCAATGTATACACCTCCGTTTGATTTCGTTGACATTTCAATATCCAATTAAATAGATTTCTACATTTTTAACAATGTAAAAAAGTTTATAAATTTATTGCTGAAAAATATTATAAATTATACCTATAATAACTCTGGCTTCTAGAAAATTTATATTTAAACCGGTCTGGAAATTGCAAATCTAGCGCAGCCATTTTCATAGGCAATCCACAATAAGCCTTTACTTTTCTTATCCAAATAAAGGTTATTGATCAAGTCTTTCTATTAGAGAAATAGTAGGTAGTTGTGATAACACCGATAACTACTTGTTGTGCTAAACAATTAAAATTGATTACAGAGTCTTGGCGTTGGTCTGATTTTGAGAGAGTTACGTATATCTTGACACTGCGGTTGTATGTATTACATTCTTAATGGTCGGTATTTTATAATTAGGAGAAAAAATTCACTAAGTTAAATTCGAATATATAACTAACATGGTTGATTTTAGCTTATTTTTCGCTACCTTGGCAATTTCTATCTTAAAATATTAATTTTCGATTGTTTTTCAGGTTATCGCATATACTAGATACGTTGTATACTAATTTAAAAAAACAGTATGTAGAAAAAGAGTATATTAATATAGCTACGATGACAATAGAAAACGCTTTAAGGCACTTTAATACACTTATTATTTCTGGAGTAATATTTTTTTCAAAATAAAATTATAGTTAACACGGAATTATATTTATATTTATAATTTGATGTAATTCATTAAAGTAATAACTGTATAATATAAAATATATATTTACTACACAAAATACACTAACTCAATATAATTGCAAATTGAATAATAATAGCATGGGATGAGTCCTCTTTTGCAATTGAGAAAGGTCTCTGACCAGACAAACATTATAATTGAAAAATGAGTACTAGTCATTCACACACGAACTTCTATTATACGTATTAATTTTTGCTTAGTTTAAATGAGTATCGAATTGGAGTATGGACATGAAAATGAAAAAGTTGCCCAAACTGTTAGTTTTCTTTACACAATATTAATTCGATAATTATTTCTTCTCATTACACTCATGCAAGGTTATTGCTTTTTTTAAATTTTTAAAACATTTAGTGGTTTATATGTAACAAAAAATCGTATTTTTGTTTCTTTCTCTCAACAAGTGCATACCTCTTGTCTTGAAGGACTCCGTTGTGGACTATATTCTGGTTCAGCTGGATATTCCCTATATTGACTTTGTGGAATGTATTCTTCCTCTTCACTTTCTTGGGGATCTTCAGGGTGTATAAGGGCTCTTCCCTTTCGTGCTGCCTCTCTTACTTCTTCTTGTGAAACAGCTACATTATCTAGTTTCTGAAGTTGGGGTAACGTTCGCAGCACTGTCATTCGATATCTATTTAAATAATTATGTAAGTATTATATTGTATCTTAGTTTTACATTAATTCTAATTCTGAGTATTCATAAAATACAAACCCCTCTCCGTTAGCGCATGGGTTCTCTCCTAACCATAGGCTTTTAAGGTTTGGTAAATCTTGAAGGTAACATATTTGGTTTAATTCTCTTATGTCATTTTGTCGGATGTACAATTCTTGAAGAGCACGGCAAAATTGAAAGTCGGCCAAACTGTTTATTTTGTTTATACTGCAACAACAAAGAAAACAATTAACACTATAATCACATCTAATGATGGGGTGACCATAAACCTACATACAGGGAATTTTTCTTTTTAGTATACATTGCCTATGTATACTTTTGAAAAGAACGCGTCAATTTCGCCTATTGTGTATGCAACCAACTATACCGACAACTAAAAATCAGAAGGCAACGTTACTATAGTTGTGAATTATTTGAGTATGAAGGTTATGTTGATGCAGTGTTTATATTAAATATGTATTTCACCCTGTATATAGGACACAGATGATGACTTTTTTGTTAAATACAAAAACTGACAGGGTGATGTTTCCGTAAGGTCCGTGAACATCATATTTCTTTTGTACAAAACAAATACATCAACGGCAAAGTGGTGTAATGATCAGCATAGCTGCCTTCCAAGCAGTTGATCCGAGTTCAATTCCCGGCCATCGCAAACTTTTTTTAATTATTATTTTTTGTTATAACTATTAATTATGATTTCTTCAACGTAGTATAAAATATTTAATTTCATTTCTTCGAATAAAACGTGATCACTTTTAGTTCTTATTTTATGGGAATTTATTACGCATCCCTCTCATTTAAATTTTCTAACAATTGTTTGTATGGTTATACAAGGAATAGGTCTTTCTGGATATTTCAGTGAAAATAAGTCTCTCACAGTTCTTAAGCTGTTACCATTCTGATACCACATTAGAATTTCCACTTTTTCGTCTTTACTGTACATGGTTGTATAAAAAATGCAAGAAGACACTAAATAAAGACTAACTTTATTTTTTAACAATGAATTAATTTGATTGTTTTGGTCACAGCACGCTTTAGTTGTCTGTATAGTTGGTTGCCTACATAATAGGCGTAATTGACGCGTTCTTTTTAAAAGTATACATAGGCAATGTATACTAAAAAGAAAAATTCCCTGTATAGCTAACCGTTTCTAAATGTTGTATTTGTTTAGAAAAATAGTAAAAGTGTGATATTAGCTAAGAGAATAGTCGTGCGTATTTCATTTATTAAATAAAAATGTACATTGAAGTGGAACACTATGTTTGTTAAATTTCCACCATTATGTTTATTTTACATTGTAGATAATATAAATACCCTATAACACAATCTGTTGTATTTTCAACTGTAACTACAAATTGACAAACAATATCTTAGCAAGTCTAAATACGAAACAATCTCACCAGTTTACATTAAAGTTCAATACTCCTTACAAATCATATTGAAACACCAAGTAATGTATTAATTTCTATCGTAATAATTCCCGTTTTTGCCCCTAGTGCTATGGTCAATGAAATGCTTTACCGCTGTATTACCAATAAGCGAAAGTGTTCTAATCTAATGTAAATTTAAAAGAAAAGTTTTAGTAAGCGTAGACCTTATCTTGCTTTCATAATTAACATTTTAAAACGGAAAAAAGCAAAAGTTAAAGCAACACCCTGATAGTGGATGTAGCGTAACCATAATTTGTTTCGGCTATTAACAAAAGTTTACACACAAGACTATTACTTTCACCCCAATGGTATTTAGATTTAGAATGTAATCATTAAACAGCAGGTGCACCTATCGCCATTTTGATAACATGCTTCACATAAATAAAGTACTTTCAGCATTCAAATATTTGTATTATGTATGCGATACGACCCGTTGAAAAAGAAAATGCGCATTAAAAAGATAATGTTTAATTATTCACAAATCTGAATAACATTCTTCCCACATTAATACACTTGGTAAGCGAGTTTAAAATAGAAAACTGGAATCGGTCGTATGATAATATTACATATTGAAATTCAAATTGTTTGGTGTTGACAAATTTGGAAGGTCCTTGTTGTAGTTTAACAAAACAGAATTTAATGTAAAGCAGTATTTCTGTTGGAGGAACATTATTTGGATTTGTATGTCCAAAGATTAGACAGGAAAAAGGAACCATCTCAAACATACCATCATTCATTACAGTAAACATACATAGGTACCGAAAAAAACGAATAAATACCGCGTTTACTGTTTCTTGCAATGCAATATAAAATCACCCCTGGCACATTGATCCTTCAAAATAAGTAATTCAATTTTTGTTTTTGTTATTTTCGAAATAACATTTTGGAAATTCCTAGCCGGGAAATCATTAAATTAAATGGCAACACAGTTTAATACCGTTTTCTAACGTATGCATATTCTTTTTCAGCAGCTACTGTACTGCAGACTCGTTCAGTAGTATGGAATTTGAAAGTTTTGAGAATACGGATTATAGGGTGTTTTAAAAGCACACGGAACTATTCTAGGGACATGTTCGCACAAGTCAACATAATCGTAAAGTTTGCATAAATGGCTCAAATCTATTTACTACCGAGATGTATATTAAACAGTAAATATACATTTCTAAAGGGGTAATGCCAATCAAGTGGCCGTGGCTATTAAAAATAACCGATGAGTTGATGGGAATGGACCCGCTCAGTGGCCACCACGATCACCCGACCTAACTCATGTCCTGTAGGGTTGGATAACGCCTTTTGTCTATATTACGCATATTGGCACGTAAGAACAACTCAGGAATTGCACGATGTAAGTTGTAGCAACTATAAAAACTATCCCTGATGCTGTAAAACGTGCCAAAGAAGCGTGGATTAATCGTTCATTGATGCTGCATTTTAGAAAACATAAGTCACTTCGAACAGCTGTCAATATTTTACTGTAAAAATGCATCTTTATCCTGTAATGTCTCGATCATAATAGCTATTTGTGTATTAAGAGCGCAAAATGATATATTGTCGATTGAAAGAGACCTTTTTCATTAAAAATATTTCATCTGGTGCTTCATAGAGGAATTTGAACAATTCTTCTTTGGTGAAAGTTCTTGATTTTTTTGGTTTGTATCCTACAGATTGGCGTTTTAGGT
>JABXWE010045389.1:0-13334 GCA_014611495.1 Limonius californicus
GAATTACGAGAATCGTTCATCATTTGTTGTCCATAACATAGAAGTAAATTACATGAAAGTGCATACTATAGAAGTGACAGTGGGGGGGGGGGGTCAGCATTAACAGTAAACCGGCAATAAAAGACCTGGGGATGGTGCTAGACAGAAATCTTAGACTGACAGAACACGTCAAAAAAAACAGTAGAGAAAGTAGGAAGGACAACAGTGGCGCTAAACAAAATTATGCCAAGCATAGGCGGACCCAGTAGAGGGAAGAGGAAAGTGCTGGTCAGTGCCGCACACTCGATAATGTTGTACGGAGCCCCCGTATGGGACCCAGTTTTAAAGTTCCGAAAGTATAAGAAGCTACTGGAGGGAATCCAACGCAAAGCAGTTATAAGAATGGTAGCAGCTTACCGGACAATATCAACGGAAGCCCTATTGGTTATCGCGAGAGCTCCCCCCATTACGGTACTGGCCCAGCAAAGAGCAGAGTCAAGACAACGGTCATATGAGATGTGGCAAGTAAGGTGGCAAAACGCCACAACAGGGACATGGAGCAGAAGACTGATAAAGAACCTCCTGATCTGAACAACAAAAGGGATAACAGGGATGGACCACTACGTCACGTAGTTCCTGTCGGGCAATGGATCATTTAACGCATATGTAACACGAGTAGGAAAGGCGGAAGAACCAGGATGTCCCATATGCGTAGACGAAGCCGATACCCCAGAACATCTTCTAAAGTACCGAAGATGAGCGCCACAACACCAAGACCTTGAAAGAAGGCTAGAAGGAACGCTAACACCGGATAATTTCGAAGACCATGTAAAGGCGGGACACTGGAACGTAATCCGAGAATACGTATGCCACATTATGCGGAAAGGTAGAAGAGGAAAGAAGAGCACAAAGAGAAGAAGTAGCAGGCGAAGATGGTCATTAGAGGCAACCACGGGAGTTGATCAGGCCGAGTAACGGGAAGGGAAGAAAAGGACACCCCTACGTGAAGCAATTGCGCAAGCAGATAATTTGAAATCAAGGCAACTACTTTTAATTACTTGATATGATGGGTAAAATCACTCAACACTCCGGAAATGTCATTTTAAATTTCCTGCGATGGTAAACCCTTCTTAAAAAGGTATTTTATCACAGCCCTTGTCTCTAATTTTTCCATTTCAACAAAATCGCCAACACCGCAGCAGTTTTAAATGTATAACTTTTCTAAACAACGAGATAGGCACCTGCAAGTTGGGATATATTAATGTCAATAACTGAGATTTCTAGAAAAAACATTATTTATATGTCGATCAATGCCTTCTACGTTAGAAACAATAATTGATGAACCATCCGCGTACAAACAAAAAGCACAAATAACAGTAAAATCAAAAGAAACGGTAATTAACGGTAAAGAAACATTTGATACGTATTAGTCGAATGCCACAACAAATTGCACCAAGGACAACCGACAAGTTTCTACGTAAAAACATTACCACATAATTATGTGATCCTCTTTTTTAACAACCACTCCTTCTTGATATGAATATCAATTAGTGTATATTTTCCTGTAGATAATCACAAATGTTGTGGTACTCATACCTTCTTATAAATAAATTTTGTTGGATGAATGTTAAAATAATTCTTTATACGGTAGTTGACGCAAATCTAGTTCCGATCAACATTGCACCTAATGATTTGTATACCTGTCAACATAATAACATGTCGTTAAAGCAACATCAATAGACGTCTATTCTGTTGGATGTGACAGCGATACGCAACGATAAAGCCCTTGTATTTAGTGTATCTTATTCAATATCTCTCATGTCAGATTTTATTCAGAAATTTATATTATAATAGCTATCATTTCTGCAACAAAGGCTTTGTTTAGCTTATTGCTTCTGCAGTTTGTTTTACGGATTTCCTTTGCATATTCTTCGAGTGACTCGAGAGCTGTAATCCCCTTTCTGAAACTGACAATCAATTAAATGTTGGAATTAATCTCCACAGCTCCAGTCTATTCAGAAAATGAAAGCAGCACTGGATTCCACTTTTAGTTTCAATAGAACAATTGTTAAACTAGTAAGGTTAAAACTGATTATAGCGCAATGATCCTGACTTAATCTGCAATGTACGTATCAGCAGCATCAGATGCAGACAACGAAAATGCTTCGGTAGCACTTTTCGTGCCAACATTTCGCGGAAACTTGATAAGAACACAAATTCGCTGAATTAATGCAACCGTTTTTGTGTTTTCGGTTTTGTGGAATCAATTTAAATCCGCTGCCAGCTCATGATCCTCCTTATTGCAGTCAACTAAAGGCCATTAAGTTAACTGGAAACGTTTTTCGTTATTAACAACGAGACGTACATTTTGATATACATACGAAATAAGTAAATATTTTGCAAAGATTGGAAGAAATTACAATTTACTGACATAGTATGAAGGCTTCGGAAATTTACAAATACTCAAACGTAATGACTCTGCTATGCGGAAACTATTCAAATGTATAGACCGCTTTAAATGCTTAGGTAGTTAAGGGTTGCTTTTACACTAATGTGTGGTCGTTTCGATGTATATTTTACGGTAAATATAAAAATTGGTTAATGTGTATAATAACGGGTTAATATTCAAACATCTGAAAATAAATCTTGTATATTTTGATTCGTTCCTGATTTATCATGAAAAACTGAAAATAGCGATTTCAGAAATAAACTATTATTTTCCCTACCGTTGACGCTATTTCAATCAAAGTGACATTGACAGAAATTTTCTAGACTCCAGGAGTAGTCTAGACACACAGCATGATCCGTAGGGTTCTTCGTCTTCAAAATCGCTTAAGTTCTGCGCTAAGTATTGTTTTTTAGCAGTTATTAATGTAGTTCATTATACGAGACTTATTCAACTAAAACCCATCTTTGATCAACTTAGCCTTGAAAACAAATGCAATAATTCAAATGACGTTTGTTAATGTTAGTAGTGTTTGTAAGCATCACATTCATAAGTTGATGGCGTTTGAATTTGTTTCTGACTTTTAAAATTCCGATTTTAAAATGGCGTTTGTTGTTGAACATCCGTCCAAGTCCTACAATTTTTATGCGCTGAGGGCGTGCAGCTATTGCAGATTCATACGCAAATGCGAGCAGTGTATGGAAATGTATGTATTGCGTACCCAAATGTGTGATGGAATGGTGCAGAAAATTTAAGAATGGAAAACAGCGGACAATGAATGATCCACGCCCAGGTGCACGGTGTACTGCATTAACAGAAAACAATATGGCATGTGTGGAAGGCCTTATTAGAGAAAATCGTCGAATTTCAATTAGAGAAATTTCAGAAATTGTTAGTGCGAGTGTAGGATCTGTAGGTAGTTTCTTACAATTCTATGGAAGTGGGCAGGTGCTCCGTCATTTTGAAATCACATACGTTGTCTAACACAAACAGGAATGTCGTCTAAAAGTTGCAGCAAATCTTTTTTTTATGTAAATAAATTTCCCCATTTAAACTGCCCTCAAAGAAGTGGGGACCAACGATAAACTTGTCAACAATACCACACCACACATTTACAGTAAACATTAGATGAAAGTGGGCTTGCCGAATCCAATGTGGCGTTGTCGCAAATTTTTTCCAAACGCCTAAAAGCATTCTATGGTGGAATGGCTCTATTCGGGTATATTTGTGCTTATCGTCGTACTGCTAAGTTCGTCGCCCCTCTGCATTCTCCCAAAATCCCAAAAAATTTAAAATAGTTGTTATTACCAAAGGAATCTATATAAATCAACAGCTGTGTACAGGAGTTTGTTAAGTTTTAAAAAAACAGTAGATGAGATTTGCCTGTCCAAAGGACTCTTAATGTAAAAATATATTTTTTATAGCTAAAAATAAAAGTTAACTATGAATTTCGTGACATGTGAGAGGTATAGCCAACCCACTTGTTACAAGATAACGTAATCACACTGTATATTGTATTTATATATATTTTACATAATATGTCATGTGACATCATGTGGTCAGCTTTGTGTATCCACAAAGTACATGGTGTTGTCTAGCGAACTCAGTGTGCAAAGATTACGTGCATTCAAAGATACACGTGAGAATGTTCAAGATGACGCTAGAATCGGGCTTCCGTCGATCCCTGAAATTGTAGATTCGGTCGCAAGAGTTGGTGGAATTGTGACGAAAGGTCGCTGAAACACCCTCTGAATGATGGCAGATCAATTGAAGATCAGTAAGGAGATGATTCGACTAATTTTACATGAAGATGGGAAAAATGAAGATCTGTGCAGTTGTAAGGATGAACAAAACAGAGAAGAGATGTGGCGATAATGCAAATTTTTTTAACAGCATTGTCTTTCATTGTTGTAAGTCATGGGCGTTCTACTACCACTCTGTGACTGGACTGGAAAATTATCACCAAGACCCAAAACTAATACAGATTCAAAACCATGCGGATTACCTCTTTCGATTCAGGGTGTAATCCTTCAAGAATTTGTGCCGGAAGAACAAAGATTCTACGTTGAATCGATGAAGAAACATTGCAACGCAATCGCAATATCGAGAAAATGATAGTTGATTCTTGGTTGGTGTTTGATGGTGAAGTCACTTATCATGAATCACGGCATTGCTGAAACCTTTATCATGTGACTTAGGACGAATAGAATTTTTTTGCTTCCTAAAATAAAAACTGTTTTTAAAAGGAAATTATTTCAGGATGTAAAAGGTATTAAGAAAAATATAACTGTCGACTAAAAAGCAGTTTTTTCGTACGCCTTTGCCGATTGTTTTCAAAATCTTCTTGAACATTGCAATAAGTGTATTAACATAAATGGAGATTACTTTGAATATAAATATTTTTTGTGTTACCTACTTAAATTGTTTTATTTTATTGTGCCAGTTCTGGAACTAAATTTCCACACCTCGTACGAGGTTTATTCGCAAAACTAATGGTCGTTTTTATTTTCCCGCTGAATGAGGGGCGTGTCAATTTGGTGCATTGTGTGGGTGCTTTAGAGGTTGATGAGGTAGCCAGACGTAACTTCACTGTGGTTTTGTCAATGTATTTAGTTGTATAATGAAGCGTTAAAATGAACACTACGACTGAAAAATCCTCCAAATGTGGCGTGATAGCTGTCATCCGTTTCCTCGATACAAAAAACAAAAACGCTACTGAAATTTATCGTAAAATATGCGATGCTTATCGTCCAGGCATCATGAGTGAAGGTCTAACAGTGGTGTAGGAATTTAGTAGATGGCCGAACATACATGCACCATGAACAAAAAAGTGGGAGACCTTCTGAACAACAACATTCGTGAAGATGAGCGTTTCACGATTTCAGAAATGGCCGTGATAAAGAGAAAACTGAAACTTCTTCCAAACGCTTAAAAGAAGTATTCAAACCCTTTTTTTCAGAACTATTCGCTGAAGAAGAAAACGCTTAAACTGGCTTCCTGAATGTACCATTCCAAATGGATCTGCCACATAACAAGTTTACGACTAAGGATGTAAACCGGACTATAATGAAGGAAATCAATATTGAAAAGGCACCCAGATATGACCCAATCTCTGGAAAAATCTTACAAGGGTTGTCAGAAAATGCCTAAAAGTCATAACATTAATCTTCAAGGCTATGCTGCGAGCAAACTATTTCCCCAGCATTTAGAAAGTCGACCAAATTATCATGATTCTCAAACCTGGGAAAAAGCCAGAAGATGTGTCCTCTTACAGGCCCATAAGCTTGCTAGCCATGCTTCACAACATTCTTGAGAAGTTGTATGCCAAGAGGCTGAAGACACCTACAGACCAAAAGAAAATAATTCCAGCCCACCAATTCGGATTCCGCAATAAACACGAAACAATCGAGCAAGTAAATAGGCTACTTAACAAAATTAATAAGAACCTAAATACCGAAAGATATTGCCCAGCTGCCTTCCTTGACATATCCCAGATTTCTGACAAGTTTGGGCACAGCGGATTGGAAGTTAAACTAAAGAAGCTTCTTCCTCACACCCACTATCAATTACTCAAATCATATCTGACAGACATTTCTTAGTCAAACAAGGCAGCAAATTCTTTGATCTAAATCCTATACATTCAGACGTCCCGTACTTGGAACAATCCTTTACCTCCTACACACTGTAGACCTACCAACAACGATACTTACCACGGTTGCTACATCTGCTGACGACACAGCAATTATGGCATCTTATACTGATCCAAGATCGGCCTTGAGACACCTGCAGACCAACCTCAAGAAAATCTAGAACTGGCTAAAGAAATGGCGCATCAAGGCCAATGAATTAATTAATCGGGCACCGCCAGTAACTCCAACATTGCCATCCTGCGAAGGTTCCAAAATAAGGTATTGCGCGCCATCGTCGACGTATTACATTCCAAATGAAGTCATCCAACATGACATCCCCCTTGAAACCCTTCAAAGAAGTTATCCAGGTACAGTGAAAGAGTGTCGGTACATCCTAATCTGTTGGCCAACCATTTAAATGTGCCCGATGTGAACGAAGTGCGTGGGCTGAAACTACTGCTACCAGCCGACTTAACTACAGGTCCCAGATAAGTCAAAAACTTAAGACAACGTGAAAACATTCTAGATCTTAGGCTGAACTTTAATGGAGATCACTTACTGAAGTGATACTCTGCATGTCTCTATTTTGTTTTAACAAAACGCTTTGTGACGTTCGGCGCTTTTATTGAACGCACCCTGTATGCACAACGTTTATATATCTTTCCGCAAACGCAGCTTTAATCCGAGTCTTCACACTGTTAAGTGCGGGGAAAAGACGGAAGTCAGGTCCTAGCTCTCGACCTCAGTGTAATTTACCAATACGTAATTACTTTCGCTATCTGCGGTACCATTCACGGTACGTCCGAAAACGGGGAATATTCGATTTCTCAAAAATTCCGAAATTATCGTTTAAAGAACCGATTTGGGAAATTTTGTCGTATGACGCAATATTGAAAAATCTGCCAAAAGCAAGTGGTTTCGAGGGCAACTAACTGTAAAAACTCCACCACTACACCTAGTGACTGACTCAAGCTTTACACCCCACTGAAGCGTCAATTTTCCATCGAAACAGCTAAATTTTTAAAACCGTTATAAACCACACTTCAGCTGCTAAATTTAGTTTACGGGGGGAGGCGCTTAAAACGCGCTCCGTTGATTGTGAAATCTTCTAAAACTAGTTTATATTTTGTATGTTTTATTCGAAGATTTTTAGCGATATAAGAAAATACTGCGTGTACAAGGGCTTCCTGCAGTATTTTTTTCAGGTATTATTAGCTTAGATTTAATTGTTTTGGGTTTACCTGTGCGTGACCTTGTTTAATATTAAGATTGTTCGTTTCAAACTGTGTTTTTTAATAATGTTGATCTTTGTTCGTTACCAAATTATACTAATTTAACCATTTTGCGTGTATTTTGTCCGCTTCTTTAATTTAATTACATATCTTGTTAACATTAACTCTATTTTATTTTGATCTCTGTTAAAAGTAATGTGAAGATTCTTATAAAGACAGCTGAGAGTGATTGTTGCGTCCTTTTGTTTATGGGGCTAGTAAATTGACATTTCTATTAGGAACAATTGCGTGAAAAGGTAAGTTCCAACACACACAACCTTCGGATTGGCTGTTCAAAGTAACATGGAGCTTGAGCAGTGCCGGATCCAGTGATATTCTGGTTGGCGCCCTCCCCTATTACGACTTTATCCCGAATTTGATCATATTTAAGCGCGGTGTATTTTACAAATCGAGCTCCCCCTCCTTCTGTGATTTACAATTCCCTTTAAGCCCGTTATTTTTGTTGCCCATTGGGCAGATTGCTGTACTCGCTAAGAGAAATAAAAAAATAAATCGCCGCAAATTTTCACGTACGATGGTACTGTACGAAATTGATTTCCTGGAACGTGGTAAGACAATGGATGCAGACGTTTAAGCATAATTAATTCTTTTAACTTTACATTTTTGTTAAAAGCCATTCGGCCCTTAATTTCAGAATAAGATTCATACAAGCTATATACGTTTTCAAATTTCCTTTGTTTAAATTGTTCTATTATATTCTATTCTATTTAAAATTTAATTTTATATAAAATGTTTGGAAACATTAAAAAAGAGTGTTATAATATCAGCAAGATGAAGGGGTTGAATTATTTGGGCCTTTTCATTAAATTTAGTTTTGTTGCACGTAAATTTGATTCTGCGTGATTCGAAAAGACTACCGCTTATCGTACACAGGGTGTTTTTATCGAGAGGTTCTATAAACACTCTATTTATTATTTGATAAACTTAAATTATAAATATTTTGTTATTTTATTTTTATAGCTTGAAATACAAAACAATATCTACTTTCTTTTTAATCACTTCTCACTAGCAATCAGAAAGTGAAAATACTTTTGCAGGTCAATTTATCATAACAAACAAATTCGTTTTGATTTAGCTAACTTTAAGGTTCCATATTTCATGCAAATTATAAAAGGTAGGTTTTCGCAAATTCAACGTTTTACTCGAGGAGACAATGCCATGCCCGATCAACATGAATTTCCAACAAGATTAATGCGTCAGCATTCACTTCAAAATACGAAATATTAATAAATTTCAGAAATAAATTCCGTACACAACTAAGAAAAGTTTCAGATTTATTTAGTTGGAAAAACGTTTTGCACGCGTACATTCTTATTTTCCGAGAACGGGAGTGGGAGATAAAGAAAGTAAAAGATATAAAAATGCTGATAACGCTCGTAAATACGGAAAATGAAATGTCTTCGGGCAATATATAACATCCTAATAAATCGTATTTTTAGATCAGAGATTTAGTTACTGAACTTTGGGTTAATGAAATTATTCTGATTAAAATCTATCCAAGGTATTTGATTATTTCTTTCGTGAATAGATTTATGGCCTATACTTCTGTTACGACAGCATTCTTGTCCGTTTTGTCGAATCAGTGCATAGCCACAGTAACATTTTAAAGTATCTCTACCCTCTTCGTAAAATACAGAGCTTTCTGTGGTAATTTCAAGTGTTCATCTAAATTTCGTCGGTGACGAATGAAATACCGAGATCTTCGTGCAATATCTAGATGGTAAATATACCGATATATTATTACAATTAATTTAGTATTCCCTGTAGAGTAAATTATTAATAAATTATTAATTACTTCAAAGAATATATACAGGATCGCATAAATACGAGGGTAGGCTGAAAACTAATGCACACATGCTTATAGAAGCGCGCCAGGTGGCATGTGGAAGTAACATCCCCCAGCAATACGCATGCGCATGTTTGAGGTCGTAGCTTGCATCCAGTGTATTTCGAGAAGCGGAAGTATGGAGACGTGTTCTAGTGCTGTGTCAACGCCAGTTAAACAGTGTGCTGTGATCGAATTTTTAACTGCTGAAAAACTGACTCCTACTGAGATTCATTGTCGTTTAAGGGCTGTTTATTTTGACGATGCTGTTGTCTACTGTAAATCGATGGGTAATAACATTTCGTGGTTGCGAGCCTGTAAAAGCCATAATTGTTGATGAAACACGCAGCAGACGTCCGGTCACTGCCACAGACGATAAACATCGCAAACTCGTCGACAATTTGATCCAAAATGATCGACGAATCACTCAAAGGCGTATTGCAAACCATATTGGAATATCCAAGAAACGTGTCGGCTTCACACACACCTCGCGCACAACTGGAGAGGCTCTGCGAAACCAGAAGTTTGAACCGATTCCACACCCTCCTTATTCCCCCGATCTTGCGCCTTACGATTTTTATTTTTTTTCCTCTACTCAAGAGAGACCTCAAGGGAAATCATTACACGGACGATGAGGTGAAGGCAGCTGTCAAGTCCTGGATTCGAGAAAAGTCGGAAGAATTTTTCAGTACGGAATGAAAAAAACTTGTTACACGTTGGGAGTAATGTGTTAGCCTTAACGGTGACTATGTTAAAAATAAATACCTATACGATTTTGAAACTTAAGAATTGTACTCTAATGTACTTTTTGCCCGATCTTGCTATTTGTTTTTCTTCGCGCACTACAAGCATGTGTGCATTAGTTTTCAGCCTACCCTCGTATATGGTACAAAGGTATTCTCATAAAACTGTGCAATTATAATTTTAAAATTTTATACTCTAGTACCTAAATTATGTAAAATTTTATTTTTAACATTTTCAAATCATTTTTTGGGGACCGCGGTAGAGTAATGGCCACAGCGCTTGGCTTGGAGTTATTCTACCAAAGTCGCTCAGGTTCGAATCCTGAGCACTGCACTTTCCCAGGGTGTTTGTGTTGTCTGGGGCATGGGGTTTTTCAAGGGTGGGGCATGTTAGACCTGTGAATAGCACGAAATGTGCTGAGCCGGGGTAAGCTGGGTGGGATGGGAATCTTGGAGTTGCCTTTGGCAACTCCACGATTCTTAAAAAAAAAATCATTTTTTTAATGTACAATGCAGTACCCTTATACAGAAATCGGTTATGAAGTAACCTCAGTTATAAAGTACAAAATTACTTGGTCCCGACAAAGCCCCGTAAGGTCCTGCCTTAATTTAGTCCGCCTATAAAGTAACTTAAAGTCGGTTGTAAAGTAATTCTTCGGATTGGGAAATTCCATATTTAGAGCTCTAAACTGGAAAGCTGGAAACAATATTTACCTGCTAAGATCTCTCCCCAGAAAGACAGATAGGCGGGCGGGCAGATACTGAGGGGTGAAAGTTGGAATTTCCAACACTTGCGGATTAAAATTTAATTTTTTGTTGTTTAAGTGTACAGTAAACGTCGAAGTGTACTGAAGAGCGAGATGAATTTGAGTCAAAATGAGTGCGAAAAGAAAAGCGTTGTGTATAGAAAGCAAGTTAGCAATTATCAAGGCGCTGAAGAGTGCTCAGAATCTGGTGTACTCAACCGTCAACGCAATATGGTGCTCGAGGGTTAAAATCGAGGCTAGATCGAAAAAAAAACCGAACCGCCAAACCAAGAGGCTAAGAAAGCCAAGCCACGAGGGTTTGGATCAACTGCTCCTCAAATGTTTTATCCATCAAAGAAGCCTCTACATTCCCCTCAGTGGTCCAATTTTAAAAATTAGGGCTGATCAACTGGTTAGCATGCTGGAATCGAAAATTATGATTGTTCCCGTGGTTGGATAGAACGTTTTAAAAAGCGCCATGAGATAAATTTTGGGAAGGTTTGTGGTGAAGCAAAAGATGTCGACAGGAATGCAACAGACGATTTCATCAGCAATGAATGGGCATTTTCAACGGGGACGAGACAGGTCCTTTTTTCAAGATGAGCTCGAATTCTAAACTCAAATTTAAAAATGAAAAGTGCGTTGGCGGTAAAATGTCCAAAGAACGGCTGGCAGTTCTCGTCTGTGCAAATGCCACTGGCACCGAGAAAAGGGAACCCCTAGTCATCGGCATATCCCAGAAACCTCGCTGTTTTAAAAACGTTAAGAAGCTACCAGTGAAGTACACTGCGAATCGAAGGTCCTGGATGGTTACGGAAATTTTCGAAAAGGAGTTGAGAAGTTGGGACGAGGAACTGGTCAAGAAAGAAAGAAAAATCGTTCTTCTGTTGGACAATTGCACAGCCCACCCACGCCTCCAGGGTCTCAGGTCCATCAGTTTGGTCTTCCTGCTCCCAAACACAACTAGTGTTCTCCAACCAATGAACGAGGGCGTCATCAGGAGTCTCAATTTCCATTATAGGAAGCGACTAGTGCTGGAAGCCATCGAGAAGCAGGGGGAAAATTTTAATCTCAGTAAAACCTCTGTTCTGCAAGACGTTGAAGAAGGTTGGAGGGATGTCAGCGTCAGAACCATACGGAACAGCTTCATCCATTCCGGTCTCATCCCTGACCAATTTGAGGAAGAGGACAATCTACCTATCGCACAGTGGACGGCTTCGTATGGATTGCCAACAGATTCCGGCTTAAATAACTTCCTCGGCTATGAAGAGCTTCCATTCACGACTGCTCAATTGACTGACCAAGACATAGTAGCAGAGGTTATCTCACAAGACGTGGATGACACGAAAGACAAAGAGGAAGAGAATGCAGCTGAGCCAAGCGGACCTCCAACTCCACCGACATTTGCTCAGACACGACACTATTTGAGGCAACTTGTTTACTTAATGGCAAAATTTTGTAATTTTTCAAGCGCACTATATTAATAAGGTGGGGTCACAGGTGGCGGGTAGTGAATGGCCTCTAGAGATAGGTAAGTTAGCTGCGAAATAAGCAGATTTATGCAGTCCCCGACCGAACAGACCGAACGCTCGCCGGTATAAGCAACCCCCCCCTCTGTATATGGCCAAGAGCTTCATGAAGATGGATGAGCAACTGCAGGTTAGAACACTCTCTTGTCCTTGGGGTGAAAAATCACCCCTAAAGGCGGATAAACCACAATAGTTGATCCACGGCATGGGAATGCAGAAAGCAAAGGGAAACCATTGCATTAAACATCCAAATGTATATCCCTAGTACAATCATCATCATGGCTAGAAATCCCGTAACTACGGCCCTCGGTCCCTGACAGGTCAGTGACCAGAGCGTACTAAGAATGCTCAGGTTAGCCATGAGAATAATTAGGTAGAACGTAAAAAGTATGTATCAACCTGGAAAAATGTATAATACCATGCAGGAAATGTGTAGACTGAAAATTAATATTTTAGGAGTCAGTGAAGCTAGATGTCCAAACTCTGGACAATGTATAGTAGACAACAGAATAATTTACTATTCCGAAGAAAATAATCCCCAACATATGTACGGTGTTGCAATCGTATTAGATAAAGCATCAAACAGATCAGTAGTAGGATTTGCCCCGATATCAAAGAGAGTTATGGTCATACAACTAAAACATCGCAAGCCAATCTTAACCTGATCCAAGTATATGTCCCAACTCCGCTGACAGATGAAGAAGAAATAGAACAATTCCATCAATAGATTAACACCGCGTTAGAACTTGTGAATAACAGAGACATTACAATAATCATGGGCGATTTTAACGCTAAGATTGGCAAAGGAAGTGTTGACAAGATTATAGGATATTGCGGACTGGGACAGCGTAATGAGAGAGGAAACCGACTCAGGTAATTCTGCCAGGAAAAATAACTGGTTGAACTAGTACTTGGTTTAAATTGCCTAAAAGAAAGTTACCTATGCGTGGCGATCATCTGTAGACAAGGCAGAAAAAAACAGTTTGAAAACAGTTAGAGTATATCCTAGTCAATCAGAGATTCAGAAACTCTATTGAATCAGTGAAAGCCTGATGTATCATTAGACCATAACCCTTTAATTGCCAATCTGAAAGTTAAATTGAAAACAATCAAAAAACCGAAAAATAACCCTAGACTAGACACAC
>JABXWE010045390.1:0-13752 GCA_014611495.1 Limonius californicus
AAAAAAAAAAAAAAAAAAAAAAAAAAAAAAAAAAAAAAAAAAAATGATTTAAAATAAAAGTAGAAGTCCCAATTTTACGTTACTCTGCCGGAATATAACTAAAATTAACTTGGCAACACTCAAACAATTTTTAGGAGCTTTATTGCGCTACACAACCATATGCTAGAAATTTTTAGCGCATTCCGTAACTTCGAAGGCCTTCGCGTCACGAATACATGCGTGATCAACGATCAAAAACTATCGTCAAAGCGTGAACTCTTACAAACGCAATATCAACCCACTATTGGAGTACCCTGTATATCTGCTTTACGTAAAATTGGAATATGGAATATTACAATAATATTTCATATGTACACATAACCCCAATTAAATCCCAATGACACAATCCGTTAACCCCATTCAATTAATAAATTAATACTTAAATAAACATAACGAAATCGTAAACAACAAGACAAGGTTATACAGTTTTTAAAAATGCACTTCCCTTGATCAATACGTAGCGGCAATCAGCTCGACCGTACACCAGACTCTGTATCGATAGACCCAAGTGTCCACTGGGTTCGGGAAAAACCCTCACAAGGTTACTCGACGAGGACAGCGTATCAATTTGAACAATACGTATAAATGTAGAGTTTTTCTACTGCGTCGTCTTAATTTCTGGAAGTCCCGCTGTACGAATTTTGCCTAATTAAATTTATCTGAGATTAGTATTAAGATTCTGGAAATGACGATAAGACAACAATTTCTGGTTATAACCAACTCACCAGTTGATGGACTCTGGCATAACACCAAACCAAATCTTCTTTACCGGAGTAAATTTTATATTGGAAAATAAATTCCTGGGGATTTGTTTCCCTTCAACTATGGGAAAAGCTGCTGTGTGAAGTGACTCTCAAAGCTAATTCCCAATCGACAAACGATTTCAATAAATAATTCACTATTCACAATAAACGTCCGGTAAGGTTGACAACGTTTAACCCACTGACCTAATTACGGAAAACTGTCTTTTAGAATCTCCTTCCCCCAAAATTTTAAACTCAAAACCGCGCAGCGTCGGTCGTCTTGACCTGAACGAACTTCGAAATATTAAAAGTCGTATATACGTAAAATGGGTTGTCTTCTGTTAGGCGCGGAAATCGTTACAACAATCTTATCTTCAGTTTTACTGCAAATTAACTAAACATTAACTTTTGAAAGACAAACTTGAAGCTACTGCTGTGTGTGTGTGTGTGTTGTGTATGTGTGTTATGTGTTGTGTGTCTGTTGTATGTGTGTGTGTGTTTGTATGGCTGATATAACCACACTGTGAACTTTGAAATTTACTTAAAAAGCGAACTGCAGCCAATGCAATAGGCAATGCTTTTAGTGTATCCCCATATAAATTGTTTACAGAGGCGTGGCATTGTTCCAACCTTAAAATCAATCTTATCATTGAAATTGTGTGCATAGGGTGTAATACGGCGAATGAATGACACTAACTAAAGCCCAAATACGTCATAACCGTCAGTTGTTTTAACCTACTTCTACACTACAGTTTTTTAACATAAGTTCTTGTTATTATTTTCCTTGTAGCCATCAGCCATGCTAATTTTTAAATAATTCTAGCCGAAAACAGTACAACTTCTGACGAACAGTGTAGAAAAGACATAATATTACCCATTTATACAATAGAATACTCATCCCTTTAGTTTTTTATGGCTTTGTACTCGTCCACGTCGCCTTACATAATGTGCCCCATTGTGCACTACATTTCTCACATATTTGACGCACTACAAATATGGCTGCTGCTGTAGATCTATTGGTTCGAAATCCAAATAGCTTTTCATTGCTTATTATGTGTTTATTAAGTTTCAGCAAAATTAACTTCGTCATCAATTTGAAAACTGAGCTTAGTAGGGATATTCCTCTAAGTATAGTTTTTAGGTAGGAATCAATCACTTTTTTTAAACAGTGTGACAATAATACTGAACTTCCACTCCTTTGTCGTTCTTCCGCCGTCATACTTTCTTTGTTCGTTTTTTATTTCGTCTATTGCTGGTGCCTCTCTGTTTTTTAAGGTAGATGTTATTTTTCTATTGCCTCTTCTATTACTTCTATTTTCTCTTGTGCTTGGGGTGCTTGGATATCTGTAGCTGTCATCGAATCGTATAATTCCTTGAAGTGCCGTTGTTATTCTTCTTTCTTCTTTTTCTTCGAGTGCTTTATCTCTTACGAGACGTAGCGATCTTCTCTCATATGCCTGTGTTACGCGTTTAAAGTGCCACAAAACATAGAGGACCTACAGCTTAACATTATCTCCGAACCACGGGAGTGGTTCTTCTCCAGAGAAGATTTACTAGGCAGAATACCTCGCTGGCTTGCCATTGCTTTGCGAGGGAGAACGGCTGTTAAAAATCCGATGTTCCGGTACTGAGAATCGACCCACAGACCTGCAACGTAGAAGTCTAACGCACCAACCTTTAGCCCACGGCCACCTCTATTCTTCTTTGGAAATCTAAATAATTCTATTATTTTACATTTTTACAATTTTCCATATTTTTCTTGTTATCCCGTCAAATCATATTCTATGTTCTTTGTGAAACTTTCCCAAAATTCTTCTTTTATACGTCTTATCTTTCCATTGATATCATTTCTAATTTGTTTGTAACTCTCAAGATCTGCTGGATTTGTAGTATTTTTGTATTGTGGGTAAGCGTTCTTCTTTTCGGCAGTAAGCTTTTTAACTTCAGGCGTGAACCAGGGTGTTTTGTTGTGATTGTTCTTTTGCCACATACTTCTTCTGTTGCTTTTCCTATGTTTATTTTAATTTTATTCCAGGACTGTTCCACTGTTTCATCTTCTAATATGTTGTTATTTGTTATTGTGGCCATTAGTCTATTTAGGTACAATGTTTGTGTTCTTTGATTTCTTATACTTTCTATGTTAAGTTTCTGTTTTTCAATGTAAGCTCTTTTCTTTTGTTATGTGCATTCTTAGCTTGCACAATAGCAGCTTGTGGTTGCTTTCTATGTTCACTGAGTTTAGTGTTAGTTCTCATGTCGATTATCTGTAAAGAGCGCATTATATGCAAAGCGTATATATTTTAATTTTTGCATATCTTTGACTATAGACAATTATGTGGACGAATTACACTGATAAGAGTGAATTGACGCTAATTAGTGATTGCATATATTGCATATTTGGGCATTCGCTGCATATTTTTGCATAAGTTGCATAAACTTGCATATTTTGGCCTTCTGTATTACTCGTTTGTAAATTTTCGTCAAGTGGTCAAAATAAGATTATGAAATTCCGAGTAGTGCACACAGATCACAGACAATTCACAGCTGGACAGCTAATGACCTGTGCCCGGAATTCCCGACAGTTTGAAGTTAGCAGTACCAACCTATCCATTTTATTACTTGTTTCTTGTTTATCGGTGGAGGGTGGCTATTGAGTGGGATACATACCTACATTTTGTCATGCAAAATCGAATGTACTGCAGTCATCGATATGCCTCAGGATGCCTCTATCTCACTGTGAGTCACATGCCGATCTTCTTCAATCATGTTTTTTGGAATAACAACCCATTTTGGTCGACGTTCACGAAATTCATCACTGACGGACGCACGACCACGACGAAATTCTGCAAACCAATTGTAAACAGTCTTTTCTGATGGTGCTTTATTGCCAAAGTTGAACCAAGCGATTCTATGCATTGTTGAGTTAGGCCTTTACTAAAATGGTAAAAAATCATCCAACGAAAACTTCACCTAAAACTTCCATTTTTTTTTAAATTGCTTTTTTTAAACGCTCACTGTAAACATACTACTTGGTCAATTTCTAAGCTGCCACTGTTTTCACAATAACAAATGTCAAATTTTACCAAAATAGTAATGACACATCTCAATAGCGCCATCTAGTGGTCGTTTGTAAAAACTTAAAAGGCTGCCCTCGTACTAGTACATACTAAACATAATCTCTTGTAGCTTTTCCTTTCCGTTCTGTTTCGCTGATGGTGCACACATGTATTCTTTTGTTGGTTAATTCACTTATTATTTCTTGATCTCTGTTATTCCAGGAAAGTGTATTCCATGTTGCAACCCGTAATGTAGTTTGTTTCCAAGAATCTTTTAACCTTTTTCGTAGCGTAATCATCATCTTTTTAGACCATCAATTCCGAGGCTGTTGGCGTCAGTTCTGTGAGAAATATTCCTGTACATCTCAGGAGGCTGCTAACGCGTTGAAGCGATGATTATTTTCATTTGCAAAAATTAAACAGCAGTTAGGAGGTCATCATTACGGCATAATATACACGTTCAAAAGACTACGACATAGAATCTGCTGCCTAACAGAACAGTTCCAGAATTGTTATCAGGAATTCAGTGTATATTCTCATGGAGCATTCTTTAAAGATCAATTAATAATCAACATATGAATTATTTGTATTTCTTCTGAGAACAACCTCGTATAAACCTCCCTTTAAACATTCTGTGCTCCGTCGCCAAATTTTAGAACAAGAGCGACATAACCACCTAAATACAACTCCAATAAAAAGCATATTTAAGGCAATAAAAGGCCGAAAATGCAAAAAGGTTTCGCTGAATTCTTTCTATTCTGAAACTTATTATATAACGTTCTTCCCTTATAATTCAGTTTGAAAAAACTGTACAAAAAATTAAAGCAAACTTAACTTCGCATTTAAATTATCTTTATTTCCGGTGGGTTCCGTTGTCTTTCCGGGTCAAAATCATAATTTTTAGAGCCCGCTAATTAAGTTGTCAGCAAGACAAATCAGAGGCGATAAAATGTGCCCATCTCGTATTTCCAAAAAATCTCATTAACTTTAACATCAATTAATAATTTTCAGTGTTAGCTAAAAAGTTTTTAAGGGTTGCACGAATTAATCGTAGCTGTCGGGTGGCGTAAATTGAAAGCCGCCGCATTTTGTGAGTTATAAAAAATTCTAATTTTTAGATGTTTTTGTTAAAAACTGTTGTTTACTGATTATATATGTAATGCATTAGTTACCTCTGTAATTCGCGCGAGTGATGTACGGCATGCTGTTTTCTCATTTAATTACAACGTTGTGTAAACATTTATCATACCATTTGCAATTTAAACATGTTTCGTCAAACAGGATCGCCCCAAGTTTGAGATATTTTAATTACAGCTCGTTTAACAATTTAACATGTTTGTGGGTTGCTTGTGCTGCAGCCGCTCCTGTACAAAAAGTTTCGCAGAATTGCTCTTCTGCTGCTCATTGCGAAACGGCCAGATCCTCGAAAACAATTTCATAAAGCTTAAAAAGCTGTTAGCGTCGATGTGCGCGCTTTGGTGCTTTTTTCTTCGGGTTCGCTGCTTAGACGCGTGCTTTGCGGGTGCAAAGCCAATACCATAACTTCACATTCCTCCCGGGATAGAGCGATTGCCAAAGGACGTAATGTTCGATATCATAGAGCGTTTGATGTTCCGCCATACATTCAATGGATACGAAATTGTCGTCGACGTGAAAGCGCGATAACATTTTTACAACCTGTTAAATTGATTTAGGCAGGCGGTTTGATTTACGCCTTATTTGAAACAGAAAGCGCTTCATGGAGTTATACAGTTTGTAAGAAGTTACGACAGCAGTTCACTTTTACTTTATGATTTTCTATACTCAAAGCAGCAATTGCATAATTGCAGCTTTAAACCCTAAGCAAAACGCAGGCTAGAAAACATGTTACGGGCCAAACAAGCTTTTTTGTCGACCCGCAACAGGAAAGATGAAAAATACATTCGGCTTAACTCAGAGGAGTAGGGGTGGTTCACGAGAAACGCTTACGGGAGGGAAATTTAACGTAGTTGTGTACAGAATAGGTCAAAATTAGTGGGCGCCACCTTCCAGATCACAGCTGATTGCAGGTGAGCCAGCAGCTTACAGGAATCGGACTCATCTTTCTTGTGCATCCTCCTGTATATAAAGCTTACAAAGTTAATGCATAATACAATAAAAATACGCAGAAATAAAAAATATGTTAAATTTTAAGACAAAAATAGCAGTATTGTTTGAGATTGGTGACACATAATACAAAAAAATACATTCAAAATGGTAATAATTATGGTTTAACACAAGAGTAGTTGGAAAGTTCAAACAAAAGGCTCGCCGCCCCTGGCTTGCGGTTTTTACTTTACTAACTACACAGATCTGCGAAGCCAGTGCCGTTCGAGTTTACAAAAATTACAATTTACAATTACACTTTACAATTAACAGATAATGGCAACTGTTGACTGAAGGTCGCTTTGCGTTATATCAGGAAAAGGGGTTCAGCACTTTAAACCAATAAAATGAATCCCGGAAGAAGTGTTCACAACACATTTAACAATTTGTTTTACCTTGGTTTTCTACGGTAGGGAGGAGAGAGAGAGGCAGGCACAATATGGGGTGCTCTTAGGTCCTGAGGAAAAAGACAGAAAAAAACGCAGGCACGCCCCTGAAAGCTGGAGCACGATGGTGACAACGTTACGGGCCAAGACTTTCTTCGGCAAAAAAAGCGGAACGCCAGGAACAAAATATTCGCCGCACAAACATCCGACGCGTTTGTCGCAGCAGCGGTACATCCAGGTGGTCACAGCAAAGGGTTTGATATTAATCCGCCAAAGGCGATCAGCAAATTAGCAATGAATTGCCTTCCGAAGGTTAAAATCCATCGTGTTTCTTTAATCCGATACTTGTCGATGGTTCTGTTAACCCCACAGTGATAAAAGCTATACGAAAATAGATGGGATGGACTCCATTGAAAACCCAAACCGCCCTTGCAGTACTTGATTTCGGCGCTGACGTGTTAATAAGCAACCGGGTCGATAGAAGATGTTAAATCGACTCGCGAGAAAACGTAACGCGAATCTAAAACAGCCGGAAGATTTCACCATGTGACGAAATATGGTGCAAGAATTCTAGAACAAATCTTGCACTTGAACTTCCAGGGCCATTCTGCATGCAAAAGGTTCTAAAAACTCTTTTCGGTCGGCGCTAAAGACTAAACATGCACGACAAGGGTTTCCTTTCAGAAGCTTTGATAAAGTAACCTCAGATAAATTAATCTTTGATAATAATAAAATAGTAATCGACTTAACTTAATTCATATGAAGCGACAAAATCAAACGAACATAACAAACAACCGATGATGCGGTTTAAATCCAGCAACTTAGATGATACTAACACCTACATCTTTATTCTTTAGCCACACTTTACCCTCTTCACTTGACCTCCTTGTTACAGTTATTTATTGTCAGTAGTGTATACCATTACTTTCATTTTTTTCTTTTTCACTATACTACCTTTCTGTTTTCTTCTAAACTATTAAACTCCTTATTATTTTTTCTACCCTTTTTCTATACTCTATGTTGCCTTTCTTTCTTATCTTTCGCCATCTACCATTTTTCTTCTAAACTCCCTCTCTTTTAATGACTTGTTTATCATTTTTCTTTAACCACAAAATTCCCATTTCTATTATCTAAATTATAATTTTACTAGGAACCCCAACCCTACGTTAAGTTTTCGCACATACTCTGTGTTATATTTACCACCTTACAGACAATTCTTCTAAACAATTTCTGCGACATATTGTTTTCTTCTTAAACTGCTATCCTTTCTCTGCTATTTTCTACCACACAGTTATCCCTTCGTGTTCTTACGCCCTTAGAGCATTTTTTTGGTACTCTTAAGCTCATATCATTTACTTAGTTTATAGTATCTTTATTGGTTTGAACTACTAGTTTAGGCCCGCATCATATTCTTTCATCCTCCTTTCTTTTCTTAAATTACTGTTCTCGTGTTTCTCTTTCTTTTCTTATCTCAGTTTTTAATTTTTTACCATTTGCGTTATAATTTTCACTTTTGTTCTCTTCTGTGTCATCTGTCCACGAGCTCATATAGTAATTCTACAGTTAATAAGGGCTACAGAATTAAATAGAATAGGACAACAAGAATACTGTCTCTTCTCTTCTATTACATTACTTACATGGGAATTTTATACGCCTCAACTATTAGCCCGTTCACGAGTTACCCAAACAAAAAATGAATTTCCCTAAGTAAAAAATGCATATATGCTCGTTTACCTAGCTACAGTCGGTCTAGGTTACGCTGTTAGACCGGTTGTAAACAGGTAAACGAGCATATCCACATCTTTCTTTCACTTAGGGAACTTCATCTTCTATTTCGGTAACTTGTCGATAGGCGAAATGCTTAGGGCGTTTTCGCATATAAGTAATGTAACAGAAAGGGAGAGACAGCATTTGTGTTGTCCTATTTAATCCTGTAGCCCGATATTAAATGAGGAACCACTATATTTCTTTTCTTTTCCCCTTTGCCCTTGTTTCACCCTGATATTCCCATTTCTGATTCTATATCCTGTTACTTATTCTTCGTTGCTTAAGAAATTCGTTCTCTATGACGCATTTCCGTGATGTAAACTTCCTCATTGTCTTAATTTATTTTACCTAATTCTTAATCAGTTTCTCGCTTGTTATCTTAAATTGTTTAATTTGTCGTTTCCTTTCTCACCGTCCTTTTAATTTCCATTTTTTTTACATATTTTATTCATTTTTATCGCGTTTACTTTCTTTACCTCAATTTTTCATTCAGACTATTATTTCCACTTTGTATATGTTTACGCACTTTCTTCTTTGCAACATCTCTTCTCGACCTCGCCGCTTTTTGTTTTTCCAACTGTCGCCCTTTTTCAGTACCTCAAAAAAAATTCGCTATCCTTCAAATATTGCTTTTCTCCGCCTTGTTTCTGGCGTCCTTTGCATGTCATTATATGCTTGCTTGCTTGTTTGCTTTGAAACAGCGAGATCTAGGACGCGGTTTTCCAAGCATCTCTATGCAATTAGGCTACATTTGGCCCATTGTACACCCTAACTAGGAATTTTGCCTATCTGGGGTAATTCCAACTCCAGTAGTGATTTTTAACGTGTCACACATCGCAGTGACACGGGACCTACGGCTTTACTTCTTATCCGACAGAAGGCGCATTTTCAGATTTTTCCCCGCTGGAAAAATCTCGCCGACCTTGGCCAGGTTCGATCCCGCGTCGCTCGGATCTAAAGGCAAATGCGCTAAACACTAGACCACCGAGGCCGGCCATTATATGCTTACGCTGTTTCTTCTTTTCTATCTTATCTATTGTGTCCGCCTTTCACATTTTTTCTTTAATTTTAAATTTCTTTAAGTATGCTTGTGTTTCCTGTATTACTTTCTTTTTTAACGTTTCGATATTTCCTGTCTAAGTTATTATTATTCTTATTATTATGGAGCTTGTTAAGCTAGTTTGTGCTACGCACAAGAGGGCCAAACTCTGGGGGTTACCGTGTTGGTGCGTAGCTATGATTAACCTGCCTGATGTAAGGTGTATACGTGTGATACATGGAGACCGGAACTCAGTACCGAATAATCAGGGAATTAGAAATATTTTCTGACCTCTGGAGTATTTTGGACCGAGGAGCGTTTGGACTATTCCATTCAAAGCCTAACTGTCTTACCACTTAGCCACCCCAGTTCAGTTATTACTTATTTTATTTGTAAGCAGTTACATTTTCTATCCTTCTCATTTCTTTGTCAGTTTATTTTCCACGTCCTATAATTGTCATTCTCCTCTTTGCTTATATTTAACGGCATTAATTCATTCTCCCTATGTTCATTAGTTGTTGTACAGCTGTTGTTGGGACCTGTTTTAGTCATTCTTAAACCCTATTTTGTATCACTTCTCTTTTCTGTACCTGTATTACTTATAATTTACTTTTAGCATGTTTTCATCATAGTTTATGTTTTCCCTACCACACTTGTTTGGTTTGTATTTGTGCTGATAATACTTTTCTTATCCGCTTTTTTAAATTACATTTTTTTCTGATTTTCCTTTTCAACTACATTGGTTTTGCCTTTGAGTTATTTTGCAATTTGCACACTTTCTTCTTCTCTTTTTTCTCTTTCTTTCTTTTCTTCCCTTTCATGCTCTTTTTCTCCACCAATCTTTGTTGTTTAAAGTTTTTTTTCAGTGTTACTCCATACTGAAAATTCTGTTTTGTGTAACTTTCTTATATAAACGTAAACCTCTTTCGTATTAGTTCACTTTATTTTATTTTTTTTTTCTTGTTAATTCCTCAAATCTTGTATTTCTTGTTCTGTTGCTCTTCCTGTACCTATTTAAATATTTTGCTGTGTGTTAGTTTCTATTTCCTTTCTTCTAGAGAGTTCTCTTGATTTTATTTTTAGGTGTTATTGACTTAAACCTTCTCCTTTTCCTCTTTTATGTTTTACATTTTTTCTGTTATTCCTCTACAATCATTGTTTTTACTTTAATATTTGGATTACAATTCCTCCGCTTTTTGTTCTTGTTTAAAATGCTTTCTTTACATTTTGCTCTTTTCATTCTTATAATATACTTATATATAATAATACAGACAAGATTGTTGTATTTTATATTTTTTAAACAATTTCGGTGTTTCCCTACATCAAGACAAAACTATAATATTTTTAGCTGAATTATAGTTTGTACTCGTTCTAAAACCATACCATTTCACAAATATTTGCAATCTTAATAATTCATCTTTAACACATTTAGAATTTGTTCAGAGGCACAGGCACTCTAAACACTTAGAAACTAGTACGTATAAAAATGTCGTTATTCAAATATTTCTGCTTCAATAAAACTAAAAAAATGTAAATAAATTTCACCCAAAAATTTATATCATACATTATATTAAATATTTTATTACCTTCTACGCGCCAAATAATAAAATTTTCCACCTAATTTCGTAAAACCGTCATATTTTCATGGCGAAGTGTGAAATTAACCCAAGAAGACGTTTACATCCCTACAGGTGCATAACAAATTCTCTCGTAGGACGTCTCGCGAAAATTAGAAAAATAACTTAGAACGCGGAATTTTACAATTTTAATTCTTCATTTGCGAACAATTTTTGTTTACGTTCTTTATTCGCGTGCACAAGATGCAATTATAAGTTTGGAAACAACGTCAACAAATTGAAATTGCCATAACTTCCCCCATGAATATTCAACGGTTGGAGCTGGTAATATGGAATTTAAAGTAAACTAAATCTCGAATTATTTTTCATCCTGCTGGGCGACTGCAAGCGCACTCCTGAGCGCGATAAGGACAAATCATTAAATTAAATCCTGTAGCTGAACGCTTCGGTTTGTAAAATTATTGAGTGTGATGATTGAAAGCGGGTAGGCGCCTCATGCGGGATCATATTTTAGCCTGATTGATAGGAGAAGTAATTGAGCGCTTTCTGTAATGATCTTCAGCGAATAGGAATCTTGATTGCTTAAGTTCGTTTTAGCCCTCACATTATATAACTCAATGAAGTATAAGAAACTGCATTGTTGTTAAATAGTGTCGGTCTGATTTTCATTCATCTTCTTGGAATTTGGGATAAATACTTACGTAAAAATAATAAAAATAGCAGTTCGTATAGACGCGTCAATGCCAATAATAATCATAATTTACAACACAGTATAGTATGGGAAAGTGTAGTGGCAGCGAAATTGGCAGAGCGCTCGCTTTCTGGACAAAACGTAGCTTGTGGCTTGGGTTCGACCCCCTAGCATTACTATGCAGCGTATAAAAATCTACTACTGCAACCAATCACACACAATTTCTCATCAGTTTGGCAACCGTAGGATCTTAATACTAACCACTGGAATTTCTGTCGTTCGAATCCGACATTAAGTCAGGTCCCCTGTGTTTCTACCTTAATGTTTAATAGAAACACTAGAAAAGAGGCCGGTGTCCAGTTGGGACGAAAAGGCTATTGATGATGATGATAATGATGCTGGTGGTGATGATGATAATGATTGTATGGGAAAGTAAACAATAAACTATAAAACTTTGTTTCATTATCAAATTACACTACCCCGAACAGCAATAAGAAAGTCCGACACACATTTACACATTAATAGTTAATTTTAATTTTAATCCATGATAATCCACTCAAGAAGAACAATAAAAAACAAGAATCTTTCTACATATATAAGAATAAATCTAGAAATAGAAAACAAGATACAGTTAGCGAAAGAATCACGGCTACATGAAAACAGTGCAGAAATGGAAAGACTAGAAGATGTACACGACGATTTAAATTTACACAAAAAAATTAGAACAATGATATTCACAAATTCAGAAACATCACAAATGAGCAGAATGAGTTAAAATTAGCCACAGAGGAAAATAAACAAACTTGGAAAAATTATATAAAACAATTATTTCAGGACAGTGGGAGTGATACCCTAGAGAAGAAGCAGAAAGATCCCAAATTCTAACATCGGAAGCTGAACATGCTATCAGATTAACTAAGTGAGAAACCAACAAGGTTGTTAACAAAACTATTTAATAACATATACGAAACGGGAATCGTATCAAACAAATAGTTGCAATCTACATTTGCTACCTTACACAAAAAATCCAAGACCCGAAAATGCAAATATTATAGAACGATAAGTTTTATGAGCCATACATTGAATACCTTAGAATAATATATCACAGAACCCGACATGGAAAATTATCCGAATAACAGCCAGTTTGGATTCAGAAAAGAGCTAGGAACGAAAGAAGCTATATCATGTCTAGTTGTTACAGCAAAGAGATATTTATGCATGAGAAAAGACATGTACATTTGTTTCATCGACTAGGAAAGAGGCTTCGACAGAAGCAAGCATGAAAAATTTATAGATGAACTGAATCGAATAGAGTTAGACGGAAAAGAATTATCAGAAATCTGTAACGATTATAAATAATATTAAATACGTAGATGGTACCACAATCATCGCAGGCAGTAGACAAGATCTGTAAATTTGCATGGATCCCTTATACGTGGAAAGTAAGGAAATGGATCTTAACATAAATACCGCAAAGATAAACTCCATGGTGTTTTCGAGATGACTTGACTTGCACCCATCCGTACGAATAAATGACACAGATATTAGAAATGCTACAGACTATAGATCCCTCGAACGAAACATAAATGATAATAGAAGAAATTAAGCAGAAAATAGAAATAGCTCTAAGTTATTTAATGAAAATGAAAAATGTATTATTTAACTTAATATGGTCATTAATAATAAGACTGCGGGTAATGTGATGCTACATTTGGTCAACGATAGTTTATGAATGTGAAACGTGGACGATAAAAAAAGACGCTCAAACTCACGAAATGTGGATTTATAGAACAATGTTAAGAATTCCTTGGACCACAAGAGCAACAAACACCGAAGCGACTAACAGAATGGGATCAGAAGTACAAATAGTCAAAATTGTAAAAATAGAAAAACAAAACACTGTGGACACACACTGAGACATAGAGAATATAGCTTGATACAAGGTATATTAGAAGGAAAATAGATAGTTCAAATGAAACAACAGCCTTGTCTGCCCCACGAAATATATTTCGTAAATAATAGTTATTTATTATACAAGTGACTTACTTGGCATATAAGTCACGCAAGGAAATATTAGGCCACGAGGCGATAGCCGAGTGGAATAATTTCTTGAGTGACTTATATTCAAGTAAGACACGTGTGTAATATAGTATTTTATCCAACACACAAATTCTATTCGCAAAATAAGGATTTGAAAATTTGACAGTTTAATTAAATTATTTTGACACTTTCTGCTAAAACTGGAAATGGAATCCTATGAGAAGGCAATGGTTGCTAAGCTTTTTTGTTTGTTGCTAATGTAAATTGATTTACTTTTTTTACAATTTTTT
>JABXWE010045391.1:0-12646 GCA_014611495.1 Limonius californicus
AGTGCGAGAACGCATTGGCCACTCGAGGTCACTGCAAATGCAGTCGCTCCGTTGGGGCGACCGCATTTGCTTAGTTAAGTTTAGGGTGCATGTTGCATGAATGTTTAGTATGTAAGGGACTCCCCTGAAGTAATGCGAAAGCGGTTCAAGGGGGGGGGGACGGTAGTATGAATGAATGAGAAAATAAAAAGGTAGTATTTTTAAACTATTTGCATTCGACCACAAGTTCTGAAAACTGTACTAAATAGTTTTAAGCAGCCACTCGTACAGTTCATCCAAATCTAATTCATCGTACGCATTTATAAGACAAAGCTTTATGCTTAAACGCTTGTTGGTCGAATGTGTAAATCATTTTCCAAGTAAATTGTGAACACTTTTTTAATCACACCGTTTTTGGAAGGAAGTGTATATTAAAAACGCACAAGAAATCGCAAGTAATAAACTTAGACACTTCAACTGCCAAACTTCTGACTGATATATTATAGCATAAGATATTGTATTGTTTTTAGATTGAGCGAGTTCTAGGACGCGGTTTTCCAGACATCTCTAATCATTGGTGCGTTGCACACCCTAACCATGCATTTTGCCTATCTGAGGTAGTTCTAACCCTCCGTAGTGAAGATATACTGGCACATAAGCAAACTGTGTTTCTTTTTAATATTCATATAATTTAAAAAAGTATTTTTGGAGCGGCAGTATTGTTTCGTTTGTTACTGCATTTAACGATTTACGAGTTTTTTTTTTTTACTTTAAAATAAGTGTTACACCAGTTTTAATTTTATGAGATTCATAGTTGTGACTTGTAGAAATTGCAAAACTAAATCGATTATGTAGAGACAACAAAGCTGTAATTATGAAACATCCAGACGAACTTAATATGTGGTAACTGATTATTCCCGTACTTCGTTGAAATTTATATTAATTGATTATTAAATATTAACTAAGGTTTATTTTCTTCGCATCGCCAGTGACGTCGAGATACGTGTCAAGAAACTATGTAACCATCTATGGAAATGATTATTAATATCATATTTACTTATTAATTGAAAAGTAACTGTTCTAGATTTATATTCTGAACGCAAATCCCCGCCATGTTTACGTAAAAACTTACGTATCTATCCTCTTAAGTCACGCATCTGCGAACTTTCGCTAAGGGTATCAACCAGGAGATGAATAAAAATAAGCCCAGGAGCTTTAGTGAAACTTCGGTTCATTTAGACAAGTGGATCTTGTTAGTAAACGGGTCAGAGCAATTGATTGCTAATCTCACATTTAAGAGGAAGCTTATCCGTTGAAGTGTGATTTGCTAGGGTAGCAACTTTAACTGGTCATCTTATCCATATAGATAAATTAGAAAACTTGTTCTTTTACGCTCTTCTTCTTAATATCAGCTTAGCACGTGTTTCCAATTATAAAGATAACTGCTTTGCTCAGAGATAAGTCCAAATTGTCTATTGATACAATCGGCTCTGTAAGCAGCACTTTCGTTGAGCTACTTAGTTTTTTCATGTGCATAAGTTATTTTTGCATCGGTATACAAGGAGTTTTTGGAAGATACCAAAAGAAACAAAAAGGTCAATACGAACATGGGTCAAAACATGCTTCCTAAGAGAGACAAAACTCTTCAAAGGTGCACCACCGAGGGCGGTTTTTGGAAAAACGTGTGAACCGTTTGAGTTGGAATTACAAATATTGGAACATCGAATACACTTTCAATGCTAAAACCGATTGTATAAAACTTGCAATAACTTAGTCCAAAGAGCTTCAAATGGGCGGAGGCCCCAATAAATTCTGCCAATTTTTTGTGGAGGGAGTCACGTTTCAAGAAAAATTATGGAAGTTTCAACCTTTTCACATAAAAAAAGTACTTCAAAGTGATATCTTGCACGGTTTCGATGTGAATTTTTAAAAACACTTTAAGGGATCAAGTAAACATGAGTCAGTCAGATTCATTTTAGTACCATTTTTGTAGAAAACTTGATATTTACTTGATCGACAGAATCCGAAACTTCGAAAGTTTATTCATTGTTCCAAATTTCGTAATTGTAACTTAAACGATTTACACGGTATTCCAAAGAACCATACTTGGTGATGCACCTTCGAAGAGCTGTATATCTTTTAGGAAGCATTTTTTGACCCATACTGATACGAAGATTTTTATTTATTTTGACGAAAGGAATCAGTACCTGGAATATTTTAGTACCTTGCAAAAACACCCTCCATAATTAATGCTCTCTAACATACTAAAAAGATCTTTACCAAAACCGTTTATTATTCCTTCAACTAGTTTATCTAATAGCTCTATCCAAATAGTATATATAGTTATATATATAGTTATATATATAGTTATATATATAGTTATTAATTTGATTCGTTAGTTGAAATTATACAAATTTACATAAACCAGCAGGTCATTTGTTTAATTAATTTATAAACAACTACAAAGCGTAATCGGATTATATGCAACATCTACAAAACATTTATCTAATAACAAGTACCATGAGCAGGTTCATAAAACCCTAACTTGTTTTACTACGTACTTCCATTAATTTAACATTACCTAACTCATTTACTCAAATTTCATATCCGCCCTAAACAGTGTTTATTAAAATTTAACAAGCTGCTTTGGCTTATGTCGCGCGTAATAAACTAAAATAAAACCAACAAGAAACAAACGGCTTGTTAAATTTTAACGAAGGTTCTAAATGAACGAGGGTTTGATATCAGTCGAGGGTTATATGTTACTACAATTTACCGTTTTCTTTTTAGTAAACACATTCTTCTGAATATGTTTGTTCGTGCCACTGAACGTTTAACTTTTGGAAATGATTGGTTTGGTCTGAAGGACTAACGGACTCCCAACCCCGCAATCGAGTTATCGAAATAGGTGTATGTTTTTGCTATTCTTGAATTGCTAGTTTGAAACTAGTATAGACTGAGCTACCTTTTAGCTGTTCCGTGGCCTATAAACCTCAATGTTGATATAGAAATAATTGGAAGTCAACCGTCTCAAATTTAGCTGAATTGAGAACTTTAAATTATTTTGTTCTAAAACTAGAATTCGTGGAGGGTAACTTTTATACACCCCAGACTGATAAAGGTTTCATTATAAAATCATTAATAAATTGAGTGGAATCTTTAAAGCTATAGGTATACTTTTGGAGCAATCAGTTTCATTCATAACAATAATAAATCAGATCTCCATTGAATCGCTTGACTGGGTTTCTGAATAATTGCACCAGTGTAAATCAGTGACACGTAAAAATTCAATTAGCAGCTTAATAGCAGCCTGGTTTTCGCTCCAAATGACATCAAAATGGAAAAACCCTCATGCGCGTTCGAGTCTTTCGTTAAAAAGTCATTATAGGACTCCACACTTATTATGAAAATAAATTACATTTTGTAGAAGTAAATGAAAATGCAATGTTTTCCGAAGGATTATCAAACAGGGTGATTTTAAATACCTTGGGATTTGTTGTCAACCAGTCATTGTTGCTCAGAGATCTACGAATTTGAAAATAATAATATTGTTCAATGGGTTGTCAACCAATCATGTGACAGGTTTCAAGTTTCTAAACAAAAACTGGAACTCTTTTTAATATATATGATAATACATCACAAAATTAAAACCGTTGCATTAAATATCTTTAATATTCTTTATTCCCAAATGAAATACATTAATGGACTACATTATACAGGTTAGTACCGGTAGTAGTAGTAGTAGTTGTAGTAGTAATAGATTATGGCGGTGGAGAGGGGGCTGAGATGCTCAGAAAACACTAATTTTTACTAACCCTTGGCATACTCTCAATCATCACTTTCTTTCTCTCTTCCTCTCCTATATCCTCTGCCTCTCCCTCGGCAAATCGTCCTGACATTCTAAGGAATACAAAGATGTCTGTCCATGCGAGTGATCCGCACTGTAAAGCGTTGCTGCTCCGAAAACTTGTCTCAGTCACATTCTTCTATAAAGTTGAAAGCGGTTTCCTCGTGCCTTCCGCAAGTCTGACATAATGGGTCGTCCTCTACACCTAGCAGGCTTAAGTGTCTTCTGAGCCACACCGACTTGGATTTTCCCAATCCGGCTATAAAGAGTTTTGCCTGTCTACATTTCCTGAGTCTCCTCCATTCGTCCTCACGTGTGCCTATTTGATTAGGGATGACGCAATCTCTTGCATTGAAAAACCTAGGAAGGGTTCAGGTCGCAGGCGGTTTCCCCGGCTCCTACCTTGGCAAGCTCATCTGCCTTATCGTTGCCAGGGATTCCACAGTGTCCCGGTACCCCGATAATTTTTAATTTTTTAGTATTGCGAGTTCTTGGGGAGCGTCTCCACATTCCTGGACGAGGGCTGACTGATGTATACCACTTGCTCTGCTCCCAATCTAAACTCTTCCTTCTTGGCTACCAGCATGCCACAGATTTCCGCCTGGAATCCCGTGGTGTATTTCTCATATGCGAAACTTTCTTGTACTTTCTGGTTCTCTAGGTAGATTCCAGCTCCCGTCGACTCTTTGCTAGCTAAACGCCACCCATCGGTGTAGATTAAACGTAGCAGACGAGAGAGCAGGTAGTACCGGTATTATCAATCGAGGGGCCTGTTTGATGTCCTTGACAGTTTATTGGTAGTAGCTTGTGATATGTATTTTGGGTTGACTATTTTTTTAAGGTCCATAACCAGCCGCTTGTCTCACTTTAGTTAGTACTTAAACCATTAGAGCTGCAAAGTAAACAGGTTTGAAATGGCGAAGTGTTCGTTTAATTCGGTCTCTAGTTCATCGGTGTTTTTTTTTGCTTCTTAGCCGTTTTCAGGTAATACGCTGTGTTTGAATTGATACCAAAACCTTTTAAGGGGCCTTAAATGTGGTACTTTTGCAACATTTTCATTGCGAGTTATTTAATGAATTTGGAATTGTTCGTACATATCGATGGTAGTTCAGGCACAATGTGATGTTGCCATATCCGCACAAAAAATATACTGTCCATCATTAGGTATTTTTTGATGAACGGTTCTAGTCTTCTTTGTATACATTCTTCTGAGTATGGGATTTGATGAATGCTAAATCTTGAGGGTGCAATAAACGGTTTTTCATTGATTGCTAACCACACGAGAACTTCTTTCTGAAACTTGGTGTGCCTTTTGAATTTCACTTTCGGGTCAACCTCTGTTCCTTCCATATAGTAGAATTGTTTTCTACGAAATTAATCCCATCTAATAGGAAATACGATTCATCATACATAATTACCAATAGTTTGTTCGAAGGTCTCAGAGGACCATCTATTAGTTGTTTCTTGATTTTCCAGTTGCTTTTGACTATACTTAGCAACAGATTTTCTTTTTCTTATGGTAATATTGAGTTTTTTAAGTATGTTTTAGACATATTAATGCGATATTTTAAATTTTCTTCCCAGCTTTCTACATAATTGACCAATTTTACCCACCGTTTCGTCCTCCACGTTTTTGTATTTTATTTTTATTAATGGATCTTCAGAATCTGCTGCTAAAACCCTGATGCTTTGATTTCTGGTATGAAGTTAAACATTTCATTAATAATATTAACAATAGTGTACACATGCTTTGAACAGCGTGTAACTACCGATTGCTCGAAGTATGTTAGTAAAGCGCTGAACATGTATTGCAAATGCATCATTATCAACTTCTACGCCTGCAAAGTTTGCATGAAATTGTTCTATACAAGAAATAATTGAATATTCCATTCTACGTTGGCTGCAATTTCTCTACTTTGAAAATACACTCCCAGAACTTTAAAATACCCACAGCACAGAATATAGAAATATAAGAACTACCAATAATCGTATTATTCAAAAGTACTTTGTAAATAGGAATAAACATGAATACAGTAACCGCGAAAACTACTCGTGTTTAGTAAGCATGTGATTACTGTAAATGCAAGATGAAATAAGCAACTTGATAAACGAACCGGAATATCAGCAGTACTCTAAGAGCCCGATGCAATAAATGCAAAATACAACACTGATAGGCTTATAAAATCACATTGAAATGGGTGTTTCAAAGTTTTAACTGTTTGGAGTTAGCCATGATTTGATAAACATATGTTCTGGCTTAATTGGTACAGTGTAATTAATGGCGCAAGTTAGGTAACCCGCCTACTTTCTGTTAAACGGGTTGCCTGTTTATTAAAGTGGAGCATGTGTATTGTTTTAAATTCATTAGTTATCTGCTGGCTAGGGATTTTCTGTATCCATACTAAAAAGTCTGAGCAAACAACAAACGTAATTACTGCAAAGATTGGGTTGTACAATGCGGTCTGGCCTCGTTTTGTTGAAAATACCACTCTCCTAATTCGACATCGCGCAGTTCGTTAATAAAGAATTGCAATATTTCTTCAATATTCTCCATACAATTCTTCGAGACAATTAGCAGCCGCATATGTCCAAATTCCATCAACTTCTACATCCATTCAGAAGTAACTTCCAGTCATATATGTGTTTTGTTCAAACATGAAAACCGTTTTGTACCGCAAAATAATCGTCTGACACAATCAAAAATTGGTTTTGTCATAGTAAGAACGTCTCCGGAAAAATACACCAACTACAAACAAATACCGAGTCAAACACCAAAGCAAAACCAAATGAAATATATCACAAATCATATGACAAATGACACGGCAGTTCAGAAGAAAAACTAGTGTAGTGAGCTACAAACAGTTTCATTTATGAGCACCCGTTATAAAATTCAATAGTTAAAACAGATTATTCCATTGATAAACCTCTTCATTTCTTAGGGGCATTATGACGTTTCACAGACACTTTCAGTGACGCAATAATTCAAGATTCTAAACTAAAGTGAAACATTAATCGAACACAGGACGTTTCAGCGAAACCGACCTTTCTCATGTCACGTACCAGATAAGAGTTCGTGTTCTATTTCTGAGAAATGAAAATTAATTTTGCACTCATTTCAGAGTGTCAAAATTTCTCGTGTATTGTTGCGGTATTTCCACGAACACGAACTTTCTAAATGAACATCAGGTGTGTGTTCATTTTTCGAAAATTGTCGAGAAGCGTGCACTTGCAGATGATTCATTAGAAAATCCTGATTTTGCTTTAAATTGGCCAAGGGAAACACGCAAACTTCTCTAATCCGTTCTAAAACGTACCTAATATATAACTAAAATAGGTCGCCATTACCTACTAATATTACATTATTTACGGCCGTTATTATATGCTATTACATTATCTTTATGTCAAAATGCAGAGGATTTTCAGCAACGCTTTTCTATACCTGGGCTGCTATTGTCACAAAGTATACAATTTTGCCAGAGCTTATTTACTTTATTTATTAATGGTATTCTTCTCCTGCTCTATCTTCAACTTGCAGCGGAACTTGTTGACTTGGTTGAGTTTATTGCTTTCGTCTGTCTGAGCCTTTAAAATCTAATTAAAATCTCAAAGCTGCTGAGCTTATGCAAAGTTCACGTGGATAGGAGAAACTCGAACGTAAAACGAATTGCTTTCAATTTTGTATTGCAAGCATTTGTATTCCTTTCTTTAATCAAATCTGGCAGTGGAGATTTTATTTCGTGTATTTGTAGTGGGCGCTAACGATAGCTTTAATAATAAATTAGTTTGATGTTGGCACCCAGTGAAGGTTTTCATTTCATTTTAATTTCACCCTTGCTTCTGAATCATTGAACTATAGGTATTATGTTTTGTTCATTATAAAGAACTAACACACAGATCTCGTATAAAAAGAAAATTGTTTGTTGCAGACCTGTTATAATCGAGACCTCGGTGGGGCAGTGCGAATACGCGCTGTCAGTCGAGGTCGCAGTGAAATGCGGCCGATCGGCCTCGTGTTCGAATCCCGGCGGAAGCGACCCCATTTCACTTAGTTAAGATTAGGGTACACGTTGCATGAATGGATAGTATATAAGGGACGCCCGCACTGCCATGAAGTAATGCGGAAGCGGTTGAATGAATGAAAAAAAAACCTATTATAATGCAAACCATTGTAAAAATTGTAGAACTAGACGTGAAGTTTCTTCTCAAAAATAATTCAAATAAGTATTTTTTTAAATTAAAGTTTGAACGATTGCTGATGTTACTCAAGAACTGGTCAACACATTGACATAAAAAGATTATGTTATTTGATCTTCTTTTATCAGACATATTCATTGTTAGTATAGAGCATACATTTCCGATTTTGTGTATTTCTCTTAATAGTCGCCTTAGATATTCCTTCCGCATTGTCGCCTAGTCGCTTCTATTTAAACTTGCCATATTAATTTCTTTTTTTCTCACTCATTCATACTATTGTTCCCCCCCTCCCCGCTTTCGCATTACTTTAGGTGGGTGCGGGCGTTCCTTACACAGTAAACACTCATGCATCATGCACCCTAAACTTAACTAAGCGAAATGCGATCGCCCCAACGGAGCGACTACACATTTTGCTGTGGCCTCGAGTGGCAATGCGTTCTCGCACTAGACCACCGAGGCCCCTATATTAATATGTCTGCCAGTACACCTTGTATCTGACCATATTAATATACTTTCACGTGGATGTTGTGGTTACTGAATACCCTTTAGGAAAGTAATTTTTCAAGATTTTTATTAGATGAAAGTAAACATTTTTGAATGATTTATACTTTTTTTTTTCACACATTCATACTACCGTCCCCCCCCCCCGAAAACCGCTTTCGCATTACTTCAGGGGGGTGCGGGCGTCCCTTACACACTAACCATTCATGCAGCATGCACCCTAACTTAACTAACTGAATTGCGGTCGCCCCAGCGGGGATTCGAAACCACGCCGGAACAAGGGCAATTCAGTGTGACCTCGAGTGGTCAATGCGTTCTCGCACTCGACCACCGCGGTCCCTGAATGATTTATACTGGAAATAAAATTTAAAAATACAACCATCGATTCTAATTATACCATACTTACTGTAAGAGCGCTATAATCTTATGAAACCTTAAAGGTAGGTTTGGTAGATTTTTGGACAAGGTGTTCTGAGCTACTAGTATCAGTCGGTAAAAATAGTCCACACATATTGGTGGTATTTGATAAAGACTGGGGATTATTCAAAATAACAAAGTGCCTGCACTTAAAACAAGCAGATCCGAAGAATCATTCATACCTTAGCCAAAATGTTTATTCCGATATATAGTCGGCTGTCGTCTTATTTGACGGGTGCGAAGTCCGTAGTCAGGTAAAATAACCGGTTGAACTAGGATGAGCGGCCACGTGTTCAAGAAATCGGTGACCAAAAACAAGTGTCAAATTAAATGTAGCTATATCCTAAAGTACAATAATTAAACGTCTTTGCAGTTAACTAAAAATCAACGTTTATTTACCAATATTTTACATGTTTAATCTCAATACTCTTAATATAAATCAAAAACAGGAGAGCTTGAAGATTATTATTGCATCTAATTTTCATGAGAAATTCAATTTTATTTTTATTTATTTGAATTTAAATAAGACTTATTCAAATAATAAAATAATTATATTTAATAGCTAAAAGTGCAATGTTAATTATGTATTCGAAATAATTTGAACACAAACGTGAATCAAGTACAAAGTTTAAAATAGGTTAAACACAAACCGGAGTGACTCACGCACAAACTAAATATCATTTTTTTAGCATTACTAAATAAAATCGACTAAAAGATTAAATTTCAATTAGTTTCATATTATGCACACAATTAAAAATAACTGAAATGGACAAATATTATTGCATTTAATTAACATGGACCACTTGATTTTATTAAAACAGTTTAGTCGCTATCATCTGCATATTCCTCGTCTTCACTGTCCGATGAGTCATCACCCAATTTAATTATTAAAGGTTCCACCTCGTCAACTATAACTTCACAATGTCACCCAGATTTTATAAGATCTTCTGTATGTGGTACATAATTTTTCCATTCATTTTCAACGCATTGATTGAAAGCTTTTTCCCACATTTTTATATAACTTGCTCATCGGCAAAACCTTCGCGCCCGATATGTTTGTCGTAGTAGCCTTTAGTATTCGCCCAAATTAATTCTATTGCGTTACCTGTTTTGGAACCACTAAACACTGTAACTACCTCTTTTCGTTTCATAAGTTACGGCAGTGCATGTCATATACTTTAGAGCGGCAATCTGCAAGACTTGCCCTCGCTCGAATAGCCTATACGAACTAAGGAGCTAGAAAGAGAGCAATATAACTATACACGTGTTGTAGTGGTTCGTACTGCGAAGAGCCACTCGTCAAATAAGACTACACCCTACTATACCAGTTTATGAATATCTTTTGGGAATGTGTGAGGTTAACGGGTTTTTCCATGTTGGCAATGTTTCTGTTAAATGATGATATGTTTATTGTTTAAGCTAGTGGATTACATTCGGTCAGATAACAGTGTTCTACTATAAATTTGGAACTGTCCCAACATACATAAATAATATTAATATAACTAAATCTACAAAAATTTCTCAAATGAAAAACGATTAACAGTAATAGTAAACCAAATAATAATTGAGAAACAACAGATACTAGTATATCATTTACCGCTAATCTGAATCAATACTGTTAGCAGTATATTGTATATAAATATCCTGCTCTTTGGTTAAACTGTGGGACCGAAACTATGTTACTAATGAACAAAATTGTTAGAAAACTAGCGCCAGTCTAGAGAGTTATGGAAAGAAAAATGATAGGAGTAGCACTGAAAGACAGAAAGCGCAACCAATGGATAAAAGAAGGAACGGGATTAAGGAGTAAAAAATATAGCAGAAAAATAGCCAGACTGAAATGGATCCGGGCCGGTCCCAACGATAGCAGGACAACAATGGGCTAGAACAGGGAGGGAAAGAGAAATATGGAAAAACAAAGAGTAGGACTATTTCCAATAATAAATACAAGGAATCTGATCAAAGAAGGATAAGATGATATCAATAATGAGACTAATTGTGGTTGCAGTTTTTGAGAAGATAGTCGTAGTAAGTGAATAAATGTTACCCTTCTTTAAATCGCAATTTTCTAATCATACACTTTAGGTGTAAAATTTATGTAATTCGATTAATCGGTGTGTTTCATTTCCGAAAGTTATTTACAATTTCTGTTCTGTGTTGTTATTAACTTCGTTCGTTGCTGAAATCCACGCTAACTATTAATACAAGTGCAACGAATAATACTACATTAGAATTTCTGCTTTTAATATTTTACGTCAAATTGTTATCAATATCATGTACGAGTACAGTATTTTCTGTGGTATAAAAAATCTTTACGGAGTCTGCTTAACTATTCTAAGATATGCCACTAGGAATTTGGGGACTCGTACATCCTTCCTATTCTCCCAAAAGTGCACCTAAAATGTTTCTGAGATACGTGGATAGTTCCATGGTGAAACAAAGTTGATGTTTATCCCGAAGTTTATCTACACTAATTTTTGCTCTGAAGCTAGTCCCATAACGGAGACTGGTACTTCACAATTTTATTTCCTTGGCTTGACCAACGCTTATATACCCCCCGAATAGATAGTACGTATCTCTGTTGTGAGAAATGTTTAAAGTGGTAGAGTGATCCAAACATACAAAGCACTGCATCCCTCTTTAGTGGAAAACAGATTGAGTATTAGAATGTAAGGTGAATTAAAGTTTGAAATTTTGAATGCCAATGAGAAAACATAAAGTTTCCCTAAAAAACATTTTTCAGCGCAGTACACGGATGAACGGTGCTTGATAGATAGGTGGAGTAGTGGGCGTTGCGTTATTTACGTGAGAAAATGGCTTCCGCAGCCTTAAAATGCGAATTTGACAATATTTGTATAAAAAAACCTTGCTACCACGAGGCTGCCTAGAAATAAAAAATAAAGAATTGTCGACATTGCTTATAACACCGATACAAACTCATGCTTGTAAATATGCAGGACCAACACGGCTGTAGTGTGGAATATTCCTATATTGTATGTGTTTGCCAATGCAATTCGCTGATAAATTGGTTTAACTCTGGGCTTTTTAAAAAGGATACGGCGGAACCTCGGGAATGACATCAAGTTTCACTGAGTGCGTTTCTTTGAAAATAAAATTAAGAAAAAGTCTAATTTAGGGTGCAACAGCGTAGGCACATTACCACAGAAGAGCATAAAATCCTTATTTTGAATACTTCATTATTTTCCAAAACTAGTTGCCTTTAAAAATCGCAGATTATGCTATTCCGGGGTGTAATAAAAATGTGTGAAAACGTCTGGTTTAAGTATCTAGATAGAAATATTTTTAACATCTTTATTAATGTATGCACTAACAATACTGTTTTATATATAATCTATTCACGATTGATTTGCCAACAGGCTGTGGAAATCTGGGGGAATGTGTGGTATCAATGAAATTTCTCAATTAATTAAGTTGGGTTATGCTAGTTTTTCTTGATGGAGGTTATGTTTTTGATAGCAGGCAATGTTGCCAGTGTAGCTTGTTTGTTCATTTAATGTTCGCCTATTGCTGCTCAATATTGGTTTATAATACTTAGATATAATAATGATTTCACTATAAATAAAATAATAACTATAATTTAAATGTTGTCGTAACACATACCAAATACATATTGCTGTTCTTTTTACACGAGAATTCTGAACTCAAATCGTATGTATACAGAGCATATTCCACGCCATTCTTTGTTGT